>JAMPIV010006635.1:0-52143 GCA_024509875.1 Oreohelix idahoensis
CAGGCAGACTGGTTTCGTCTGGCAAGCGATCTACACAGTAAAATTTTCACAGAGTCTCAAAACTGCAAAGAGTCAGGTTCTATTGCCTGTCCTCCCGTGCATTTATTTGTCTACGATGCTAGGAAAGCTCAATTCTTTCAAACTGCGTGGTTGTTTTGTGGGTAATTTCCAAATATAATTTCCGCCGTGAAATAATTGTGAGCAAAAGTCACTCTCCCTATACGAAATACAACATATCCGATGCCTTGTTATGCAAAACTCGCGAATCACAACTGTGAACATATTTCCTGTCCATAAATACTCTCCCACAAATATTTGTCGCCCCAGACAGATTATCGGAAATTATTGATACAAAGATGGTCCAGCGGAAGCGATTACGTGATATCACCTGGTCGTTTTCGAGCATCCGCCAGACGGATGTTTTCAGAACAGACAATAATAGCTTTCTTTACATACTCCCCTGCCGGGATCGTATAGTTTCTGATGGAGTGTCGGAACCACCCTGGATCACCCATGGACCGTCCCTAACAGAGGAGGCTTGACAACTTACAGTGATGAGAAGTATTAAACCGCCAGACCTGTTTCACTCATATCTCGAATCATGCATAACAGTTCACCTGGTGAAACGTAAACAAGTCTGAGAGAGGTAAGGAGCAAAATATGTAGAGTGCAGGAAAAATGTCAAATTATAGGACTAAGACAGAGAGAAAGAGCGGCGCTAAAAGTACATGGCACAAATCGTTTAGTCACACCACACCATCATAGGCTGGGAGACGCTAGGACGTTGGGGTCGGCCACGTCCTCATAAAGATGACCGATGATGCCCAGGTCAAGATAGCTATGCTATTGACCCCCGAAGGGAAGCGAAAGAGAGGCCGATAACGAAAGACAATTAGGCTGAGAAACTGTGGAGGCTGAGATGTAAAGAATGAAACGAAGAGTTTGGGGCATTGGTAACGAAGGAAGGCCGCCGACCGTACAAGGTAGAAGCAATTGTTTGCTGCCTATACATGACGCCCCCAAGGCGGTGATGGCCACTGACTGCTTTGACAGTCGGACGGCTAATGGATCAAAGAAGACGAAGAAGGAAATAAAAAAATCCAAGTCTATCAGCTGTGCCAGAACAGGGAACGTAGCCTTCAATGTTGTGGTCAAGGATTTGTCCGTTTGAAGACTGGTTTAGTCACTGCTGGTTCCCAGTCGAAAAGTTTTTTACTTTTCCTTCTCAAGCCAGGAGTTTAATAGCGTGGGTAGCAAGTTCGCTGCTATGGCAGGAGTAACTTTCAAAATGGTTGCCTCTTCGAATATCCTCTACATCCGTCAGTTATAGATAGTGGTCCAGCGTTGAATCCGGGTAACCTGTACCAGAAACTGTGAGATAGATAAAAAAAAAAGTACCCATCTTAAGTATTAAGTCTCCTGACGTAAGCAACATGTGGACCATCCGCTTTCCTCCACCATTTCATCATCCTCCTTTCTGAATGTCTTCTGATGAACCATAGAATGAGATTATCAGGTCATACGAGACAGAGCGAAGAAAACAAATGCATCATTATCAAATATACATCAACAAATCTGAAATAAAAAAGTTTTTTTTAAAAAATTGTATATATATTTATATATATATATATTTATAATATTTTTAATAAAAAAAATATATATATATATTATATATTTATATATATTTATATATTAGTAATATTATGTTTTATATTAGTCTTATTGTTATACAGAATTGACATGTTGTTTACTCCGGGCAAAAATCTATAAGTGGCTCAGTCTCCTTCAGTATATGTCGAAGAGCTGTGAATGCTAACTGTTTTGTAGCTCGCTGCTATTCAACATTTACATCGTCATTAGTTTTAATGACGGACCAACCCTAAGGATTTTTTTGACTCCAATGGCCGAGAGGCTGAGTGGCCTAATAGGGACATTAGTCTTTAAACATTGGCTGTCCTGAAATGGCTAGTGGGGCGGCGCCAAGCAGATGGACTTCCTAAGGAAACATCCCTTGCCTCTTCCCTGGCATGGTGGCTATACCAGGGTGACCGGTTTTATTTCTACCATATCTCCAAAAATGTATGATGAATTATGCAATCCATGCAGATTATCGCGAGAGCAACTGGGATCGTGCCTCTGTCGCCGATGCCTTCGGCTAACGTAACGAAGGAAACGTGATTGCAGAAGAAGATTAAAAAATGGGGGAGAAGAGAGAGAAAAAAGAAGAGTGTTTTTTTAAAAGAAGAACAAGGGGAGTAAGAAAAAATTTATGAGTTTCAGGTCGACTCTCTATTAGGGTACTAGGGGAACTGTCTTCGAAGGGCCTACCAACAAGCTGCCATTATTCGGGGGGAAAAACTTTTTGTTTTTGTTATTTTTTTTTTTTTTTTTGGGATATTACCGATATATTTTTATTAGAGCAATCGATTGCGTTGGGTGTTATATATGTTCCGTATATTTTTTTTATTTTGTTATATATATTTTTTTTTAGTATATTTTATTTATACCTTTTGATTATTTTATCAATTTTATTTTTGTACCTCCTTATATAGAGCCAGGGGCTTACCTTTGCTTTTGTTTCCTTGTGAGGAAACCTGCGCAAAGTTGTCACCAGCCCATGCATTGGTGGTTTATTTGGGCAAGATTTCTTTTTTTTGATTGAAGTTGCCAGCCCCAATACCCAAGGTGGGTACCTTAGTTTTTTTTTGGTGGTTGTTGTTTGGGAATTCCAGATTGTTTCTAAAGATTGGAGTACCACCGATGAGGGTTTTTAGGTCACTGATGAAATGATTGCTGAAACACTGCTTTAAAAGTTGCCCGACTTATGCTAAATAGAGGAATCGCTTATGGGTCGACAACCAGTACTATTAGTGGAAAAGCTCTACGGAGATTCAAATAGCCTCTAACTAACAACTACTTTTTTGAGTGGACGTCTGAAGAGTAATTATTTGTAAGAGTGTTGTGGAGTGTTGTGTTATAGGTGCAAATATAAGTTAAAATAATGTACATGTTTACAACTTACCCATTGTTATTGTTTTTTATATTGTATGATATATCCCGACTTTGTGATGCACAGGAATGAGCCCGTGTTGTCCTACAACTGTTTAAGATGCAGTCGTTCCTACAGTTAGTTAAGGTTACAAATTAACGTATACAGTCTAACTGGATTTACATTTGTGGATAGGTTTCCTCAGACTTGTGGTCTTTCAGTGTTATAATTGATGAGCTTTATTACTTTAAAAATTTTAAAAGAATAGATATTGGTTATGGGGGGGTATGTGTTTGCCTGTCTTATTTTGTAATCAATATTACTACTCCTAGTCTGGCTGTCCGTTATCTGATAACGAAGGCGTAAATGTTGCATTGGGGAATTTTCAAAAATTTGTAGGTTTTAAAATTAAATGTGTTTATTTTTCCCCGTTAAAATCACTAACTTCGTGAGGTTCTGTTGGGTAAACCCACTCACAGGTACAACTTTAGTTTTATTTAGTAGTTTTTTGTTTTGGACCACAAGTAAGGCGTCCTGATATTTAGCAGTTTTCCCCACCTTGTCTATGGTACATGCAAATTTTTACATGACCATGTCACTTTTTTTTTTAACCGAGTGTTACATTTACCGACGACATTTGTTCATTCTTTTGACCTTTCGTAATTTATTAAATGTCATACGACCTTTTTTTAATTTTTTATTTTAATAATATCTTCTCCAAGTCTTGCAGTCTCTTTTGAATTTTTCCCTGTTTTTTATGAGTTTAGTGTTTTTTTTGGTTTTTTAAAATGATTTTTGTTTAGTTTGATGCCTTTTTAATGTGATTGGTTAGTCTTTACTGAAGACAATTTTGAAATTTTTTTTGGTTGCGGCTTGTTATTGGTACTTAGCTTCTGATGTGGAAGGTCAGTTTACGTCTGCTTCAGCCGCTGTTGGTTTATGAGTAACCGGTGCCATGGTTTTTGTAAAATACGTCCTTTTTTGGTGGGTGTAGCACATTCAACCATGCATTGCGATGACCGTTAAACTATCCAAGGGTTGTTCAGCGTCTTTAAGAGACGTCTGATTGTTTGGTGTTCTATCGAGTGCGACTTTAGTCTTTTGACTTGTACATCATTTAGGTGTTTTTGAAAAGACACAGCTGATCTGCTATAGCATTGTGTCTCCTGACATATTGATCATTTTCACCTCCACTTTTAAGTTATTTTTGTCCTCTTACTCAGAATTTTACTTGCCTTATGCGTTAATTTTAACCCCTTTGAGTCGGAGCGGATTTTAATTTTGTTTAGCTTTTTTTTTTTGGAAATTGACAACTTATCTTATATATATTTATATTTTATATAATATGTTTTATTTATATTTTGTTATATAGTTTATATTTATATTTTTTATATATTTATATATATATATATATAAAAATATTTTTAATAAAATGTTTTATTTTTATAAACAAAATAAATTTTTAAAATACTATATATATATGTTTATATATTATTATATTTTTTTTGTTGTACCCGCCCTGTTATATATATATATATATACCATGGTCACAAAAAATTGGGAATATTTGCAATTTAATAAATTATTATATCGACAATATATTTCAAATAAGTTTTTTACGAAAAAAAAATTTTTTTCCTTCGTACAAGTAAACTTGAGCATCATTACACATGGACATTTGGGTTTAAGAAGTGTTATGGCTTTACTCACATGATTTTATATCGCACTGCAACCAAGGCGGGGTAGGTACTTAATTTTCACATAAAATATTCCAATATTTCTAGTATATAACTGTTTTGGGCCCCCGTTTACCGCTAAACATCGCATTGCCACGGCGTCTCATACTGGGGATAGCCTTCTATGTTTCTTGAGGAATTCTATGCTCCACTCCTGTTTTTGGGCCTGGGCTAGACTATGAAATATCTGTGAGACATAGACGTTTTTGGACGCGTTTATTCACAGGTCTTGTTTTTTTTCGATTTACAGTAATTTAACATTTGATTCTCTTTCTGGGGACATCGGCGGCCACGGTAACGTTTTTAGTATTAAATTGCATATTGAAAGGTGATCTTGGACGGACGCGAGCACAGTGTGGACGTGCATTGTCATTTATGATAGAAGATTAAATTCTGGTCCGTGTTGGGGTTTGAGCCAAATGGCACAACGATTTTTACATCGATGTATTTTTTTTATATGAGATATATTTGTGATTTTTTTATATATTTAATATGTGAAGGTCGTTAACTGTCATTCTTACATTATGCCTGCCCAAACATAAATTTACACAGCCATCCATAACGGTTGTAGTGCTTAGTTGCATTATGTTTTGTAACTTTTTTTTATACTCTACCGTATTTTAGACACGTATTTTTGACATTATCATTAAAATCCAAAACGAAACGAGACTCATCAGAAAAACATCACTATGATATATGTTGTATTGATTGGTATGATGACGTTGGCACCAATCCATTCATTCTCGCCTTTGTTGTTATAAAATATAAATGGGCAAAGTCAACAAAAATTTGCGTGATGCCAGTTGACACTTATATGCAAACGGTTTATACTTTATACTGAGTTTATTTTCGGATAAAATTTAGTGGTCTTTTGAAGGTTTGCTTTGAAGATAAGTAATTTTTTTCCTGAGGGCCTGAGTAACAAATATGGTTTATCTTATCGGCGATTGTACATATATATCTTGGGCGGCCACAACCCGTAAATACTAAAGATTAACACCACTAATTGTATTATTCGAAATTTTGATACCTGTTCCACAATTCTGCTGACAACTGAAATGTGAAACATTGATTTTATATTCCGATTAACATCAATACACTTATGCCGACAATAAGTGGTTTGCAAGGAATGCTTACTTGCCTATCCATTTTTTTCAGCTGTTCTGTCAAAAATTTATGAAGAAAAAAGAAATTTAAATGTTCAGAGTTTTTTATACCTGTATTTAGTAGGTTTTTTTCATCAAACCCGAGATACACGCATTTTTGTGAAAAAGAATAATGTGTGAACTTTACGGATGTTATACCTCTAATTTAAAGATTCGGGCAAAATACTCATCACGAGTCACCAGGTCCCAACATGATATTGCACGTGAGAGTGGTTTCATTGGCAAAGAGCGTGCTCGATATTTCCATACAAAAAATTAAAATTACGAAAATCCCACCTTCTTTTGTTTAAAATAATACATACCATCTTAAAATATCCCCTACTTTTTGAAAAGAGATATATATAACTATATAAATTAGAAAGTAATATATTATATATATTTTATATATCGAATTAATATTTATATATAGTAATATTATATTTATATATATTTTTATATTAATTTATATATATATTTTTATTTTATTAATATATTTATTTTTATATTTTTATTCATTAATTTTTTTGTTTTTTTTAACATTTATTGAAATTTTCTGAAATGGTCTTTATAGTAACCATATGTTACATTGTTATTTTTATTCATTATCCAGATTTTTTGCTTTCTTGGAGCATTTGGCCACGTTTGGCTGTTATTTTTTTTGTAATTATAAAGGGGGGGAAGCAGTCACCAGTTCTTTCAAAATTATTGGTGTTCATGTGCCGGCTTTATTAGCAGTTATGAGGTTTCGTATTTAGTGACCCGGACTAAAATTTTGGTAATTGAAAAAGCCATAATTTAGGGTATATTGTTCAAAGTTTTTTTATAATATTTTTTTATTTATTATTTACATATGTTTTTTTAACCAGTTATTTGGTTTTTTTTTTTTTTTATATTAATTATTTTTTTTTTGCAGGGGAACCGTCATAATTTAAATTGCAAAATGTCGAGCAATTTGTTTAAGATTAATTAAGTTTTCAGGATTTTTTAGTGTCATGATTTTAATTTCGAAGTTGGATCCAAGAATTTATATTTAAAATTTTTATTTCGAAATTGGGGATTATTTGTTCTCTCCTTAATTTTAAAATTTTTTTTCATTTATCTTTTTATATTTTTTTATTCAATAATTAAATATTTTGTTTTAGTTCCTTATTATTCTTGTTTTTAAACCAGTTTTGTTCTCTCAGTACTGAGAACTTTTTTATTACTTTCTATTGAACATCCGTCTCGCCATAGAGAACGGAAAAAACTGTAAAAAAAAAAAGTGGTCGAAAAAATATGTCCGAATTTTTATCACCGACGGCACATTGAAATTTTTTTAGAACCCGTTTTTAAGGGAACTTCTGATTTTTTTTTTTAACCAACTAAACATTTTAATTTTTTTTTTTATATATGCTTTTTTTTTATTGGCTTTTTTTTAGTTTGCCATATACGACATTTATTTGGTAGCACGTATGTTTTTTTTTTTTTTTTTTTTTTTAATGATTGGAAAATTTTTTTATTGTTTTTTAATATTAATTGTCACTAACATCATAAAACTTTATCAGCAATTATTATCATCAATCTGTCCATTTTTATTTTTATCAGTTAAAATAACCAAAAGATAATTAGATTTATAGTAAAAGGTCAAGTGAAAGATCACGATTTTAAACATTTGCTTGAGAGGCAGGTTTGGGATATGTGTAACGCCCATATTTTCTTGACCATCGGCTACAGTAGGGGTGATGGGGTCAGCATCACGCCGGCCGCCTAAACCTTCCCAGAATTTTCTCTGGTACCCAATTGGAACTTTAATCGACCCAGGAGCCGTTTGCGGCCTAAAAAAAATCCCACATCATCTGGGCATCGAACCATAGACCACTGAGCTAGGAAGCCAGTGCACTAACCACTATGCTACCGCGGCTCTTGTTGCGTAAAATCTACTAAGTAAATAATAAACAACTGCTTTGATGTTATTTGAAATTTTTTTTTAGTGCCATCCCCTCCCCTTTTTACATGGATGAAACGTGGTACTGCTTTGGCTTAAGTCTCGTAAAATTCATAGTCGTAGTCGGGACATTTTTTTAAACCGACTACGACTCCACTAAAAACGACCAACTCCACGACTCCGACTTCACAGCCCTGACAAATATATGCTTGTCAAATACGACATGAATTTATGGAAAGAGGGCCATGCAAGTTCACTCTTGCCTATGGCCTCGTACATCCTAAAACCCTCACTGACTACGCGGCAAATTGAAACATTTTAAAACATACCAAAATATTAAAGAATTAAAGAAATATAGAGAAATAAATAAAGAAATATAGATACTTATCTGGTAAAGTCCCACATTAACAAAATAATAAAAAATAACAGAGACAGGCATGCAGGCAGGCCGACAGATTGAATGACACGCAGGACAAAGAGACAGACAGACTCAAGAAATTTAAGACAATTAGTATTATTCGTTGAACACCTGCTCAGCAAAAGTTTCGTGACTCCTAAAGCGCATAAAATCGCTCTAAAACATTCCGAAAATATTATATATTAAGTTATAATGGATGGCTCATTAAAAACTAGAATCTGTCTAGCGCGGACTTCATGAGTTTAAAATAGAAAAAGATGTCCGGTTTCTAAAACCAGGACTAGAGTTAATGGATATTCCCTCGGGTTAGAGTCACCTCAACCGAACGTAATAATGGAGTCAAGCATAAGAAAGTGTTGTGGTAAATTTTTTTCGCGTACAATGTATGTCTTTAAAATTGAACTTAAGGTTGATTAGATCACCAATCATCCGCTTAGCTTTCTCGGCATATTTAATTTTATGTTATAAGTTAATTATTTTTTATATCATACATTGGTTTTAGAATTACGTCTCTGTCCTTTATTAAATTTTCACTTTCCAGCATTATTTGTCTGTCTGTGTCAGTTGTCTGTTTTTCTGTCTATGTTAGCTGTCTTTCTGAGGTGTTTTTCTGTTTGTGTCAGTTGTTTTTCTGTTTGTGTCAGTTGTCTTTCTGTGTGTATATCTATCTATCTATCTATCTATCTATCTATCTATCTATCTATCTATCTATCTATCTATCTATCTATCTATCTATCTATCTATCTATCTATCTATCTATCTATCTATCTATTTATCTATCTATCTATCTATCTATCTATCTATCTATCTATCTATCTATCTATCTATCTATCTATCTATCGACCTGTCTGTCTGTCTGTCCATCCATCCATCCATCCATCCATCCATCCATCCATCCGCTCGTTTGTAGGTCCGCCTGTCCATCGACCTACGTATCGTACCTACCTTTCTACATACCTGTCTGTCTGTCTGTCTCTCTGTATGTATGCTTGTGTAGAGCCAAGATGGCGGCATGGTAACCAGCACTTTTATGCTATGCTTCTCATTTCGACTTTTTTTTTATTTTTCTAACCAGCGACACTCGAGCTTTCCAGCCCTTTTGGCCCAGTGACATGTCATTACGAGGCTGGGGGGTCAGTGGACTTTCCTTCCAACCCGGTCAGGAGCTTCGCTCCCTCCCATCCACAGAGGGTTTATCTGCAGGAGCCGTTCAGGTTATTCAGTCAAAATCTCGGTCGATGACACTGCTATAATGCCGGCGCCCGGGCTTGAACCTTGAAAACCTGGTCGCTAGCGCACCGTGGTAACCATTACACCAGCGCGGCTCCCACAACTCATTTCGACTTATTGAATACTACTTCTGTCGTTGCAACCGTGGTCAACCTGTGCTATGGATTTATGAAGTGTTGAGCCCGTCTCTAAGTTAAAGTTTCTAAAGAGGAGAAGCACTAATAACTGGTAAAATTAAGTTAAATTATGAGAGAAGTTCCGTTTTTACATACGCAAATCAGAATCAAGATGGCAGCCCACTGAATGTCGACTGCTGGATGCCTTTTGATTACAGTTACTTCAGTGTGAAAGTATTTTGCATTTATACTACCCAGAATCATACACAAAAAATTGCAAAATATGTAACCACCCAAATGAAACAGTTTCACATATATTAAATGGATGTACTTTTTTTTTTTTTTTTTTTTCGTACGCCCGCTAATACTCGAGGCGAAATCTCAGGTTATTATTAATGTCTAACCTGACATTGATTTTACGTGAGTATCCCTTTTTTCTTGTACAGAGACAGGTGTCCCTCGCCATTCAGGCAGATACTCGCCGATTTCGGAGGTACCCATTAGAGCTGGGTCGGCTCAGGAGCCACCAATCCCTGGTCGACGACACTCCTTCAAATGTCCTCGCCAGGTCTCGAGTTAATCCAGTCCAAATCCCGGTCGACGAAAAATCCTCAAATGCCGTCGCCCGGGTTTGATCCTGGATCACCCGGTCGCCAGAGCGGTGTGGTAACCACTACGCTAGCGCGGCTCCTCAATGGATGTACTAAATTTCAAGGCTTGTACCAACAAAGGCAAAACAGGTTGTAGACATTGTTTATGAGAAAGTGAAATATGCAAATTATACTGATATTGTCATAACAATAAAGAAATTAATAATAGTTAAACCATCTCTCTTCGGCAGCAATGGAAATTCATTTAAATCACTCGCAGTAAAACCTGACTTAACAATCATAAACCAAGTGAACGAAATCGATTTGATAACTACTATCCACTGAGCGTGGAAATTAATGAATTAGGATATCATTCACATGTTATAGTACTAATAATTGGTAGTTTAAGATATGTACATGCAAAGTGTGTGAGCTGATTGTTATCTTTTTGGCTGAAGAAATTTAAAGCCAGAGTATTATGTAAATATATTAATACCAGTGCAATCATGGGGTCGTATAGGATATGGAAGTTTCGATGTAAAAAAAATAACCATATTAATATAATGGAGACATTTATCACACTGTAGTTTAATCTAATCTCGTAAACGATATGTTGTATTAGTATACCACACTGTTGTACTATTTAATATATCACACCACTACATGTTACTATATTTTACGTAGAATAAAGATGTTAATATGTATATATTGGAAAGTGTGACGGTAGTATTTACCCTGCTCTGCAATAGTGGTCCAACAATGGCCAAACTTAGAGTATGAAGATGAGGGTCTTCCAAAGTATCAATCTTCGCTCAAGATTACTCCTGGCAGAGATATCAATAGAAGCATTATGCTTCTACTAAAGCGCATTTTAAACGAAAAGCAAGCATAATAACTGGGATCATATAAGCTGTCGTGAACTTATTATTCTCCCGCCCTTACTGTGAGGAAATATTAACTCGTATTTTCTGAGCCCTCTGCTGTAGATGATTCAGTAACTATTAATTTAATAGCTCTACATGCTTATGTATTTAAAACAATACAGTCATACTGATGCAGACATACAATTCACTCAATAGTGATTAATCGAACTATTGATTTGTAGTAACAGATAAACATATTTAATAATCACTTAAGTTAACAATATAAAATCATTAAAGTTGTTTATAAAAAATTGAAGCACTGATATTTTCCTCACTGGTATAAACTGTAAGTGGATACTTTTAGAAAAAAAAATTGTAAGTGTTCACTGGCTGCGCTGTTATGGTACTTAGCTGTAGTTATGGGGTTGGCGTCTACTTCAGCTGCTGTTGGTTCCCACAGGTGCCTTGGACTGGCTCTTCTCTTCAATAGTCAAATTTGGTGGCAGTAGCACATCCCGTGCAGTAAAGCTGGGGTGACTACAAAGGTTGTCAAGCGTGGTGCTGGTGTCTAGCATCGACTGCTGGTAACTTATCCTACAAACTAAGAGGGAAACAAATGCATCTTTTGAGTATTAGGTCACCTGATATGAGCATCAGTCTACCTCTGCTTCCCTCCGCCCTTCATCTTCCACATAAATTTTACCCTTCCTGGACATTAATTTTAGATTCAGTGAGTCAGATGAAAGTGTTTTCTGACAGCGGAAGGCGGCAATTGAAATATACATAAACATACATATAAAACTTACTAAATTGTTAATATAATAAATATATACACCTTAATATCATCATCCACTCTCTGCTCTCTATGGAGCCTGGTGCCATGTCTGCTGTTGATTCCTTGTGAGGAAACCCGCACGAAGTAGTCACCAGCTCTTCCAGGGGTGGTTCATGTGTCAGGCTGTTTGCAGTGATGAGGTTGCCAAATTCATATGAAACTGTACATCTACAAGCAAATTATACATGTCAAAATGCAAATATAAAATGCTAAAATGTACATATTACAACTTACCCCGAGTTTTTCGGGCAAACGCAGACTTTTTGCACATGTAACGTTTGAATATTATAGGGCAACTGATTTAAGATACCATACCCCTAGGGGAGATAGCAACTGGAAATCAGTGAAGTAGCCTTACATCTTGAATAATGATATCATGGTGTACATATTTATTATTCAAGTACTTTAGTAAATTTCATATGTATGTGTATATATAAATATATATATAAATATATATAAATATATATAAATATATATAAAATATATATATATATATATATATATATATATATATATATATTAAATTAATATATATAATATATATATATATATATATATATATATATATATATATATATATATATATATATATAATATATATATATATATATATATATATATATATATATATATATATACACACACACACACACACACATTACTTGCTGCCGTCCGCTGTCCAAAAGCATTTTCATCAGACTCACTGGGGTTAAAATTAACGCTCGGGGAGGGTAAAAGGTCTGAGAAAGATTAAATGGTGGAAGTGAAGGCCGCCTGATGACAATGTCAGGAGACCCACTACTTGGCAGAGACATTTGTCTCCTATCACTTTGTGGAACACGTTTGTGGTATAAGTTTGTGGTCCAAGTTGCCAGCATTCGACGCCTGATACCTCATCAGGCGGGTCTTGAAGATTCTTGATTGACAACAAAAGCAGTTACCTCGGCCTTGTGCATGAGACATGCTGCCGCAATATTTGACTATTGTAGAGAAGTACAGTCCAAAGCACCTGTGGGAACCAACATCGGCTGAAGCAGACGCCAACCGACCACACACTGGAAGCTAAGTAGCATAACAGTGTTACCGAGGGACATTTTCAAATTTTTCATAAGTTCCACCACAGTTTAAATCATCGGAGGATGTTACATATCATCGCTTCATTTTTATAAACAACTTTACTTATTTTACATTGCAAGTGGTTATTAAACCTGTTTATCTGTAACTTTAAAACTAAAGTTGGATTAATCACTCGTGTGTGAATTGAATGTCTGCACCCGTATAAAACATACTATTTTAAATACATAACCATAAATAGCTATTAAATTAATAAATGCCGAATCACCTTCACCTGGTAGTTCAAAAATACGAGAGAAAATATTTTACCTCACAAAAGGAACGGGAGAATAATAAGTTTATGACAGCTTAGATGATCTCAGTTTTTATGCTTGCTTTTCCTTAAATTCCTGTGAGGCTCCCTGAAGTAGAAGCATCATTCTTCTATGTATATCTCGGCCAAGAGTAACCTTGAGCGAAGGTTGATACCGTTGAAAACCCTAAACACTACACTATACGTTTGGCTATTCTTGGACCACTAATGCGGAGCAGGGGAGACAATCACGTCACAACATGTCATGTTTACCAACACACTACTTCACAGATCTATCACTGATAATCCCCTCAAGATGTTACTTTCTCGTAGGTGTTATTAAAACAAAGTCAATCTTCCGGAAGTATTACATCACTTTCCATGCCTTAATCTTTAACAAGCTTGTCATCTTGCGAAATATCAGTGAAATCGACCACGTACCAATGGTAGTTATCTACCTTCCCCGACAGACGTCGTGGTTTTCGCGCTATGCCGTCTGCTGGTGTTTGCTCAAACAACCCGTCTCGCTACTTAAAGACACCTTTTCTGCCTGGCCGTAAACTGTTACATAATCTAGTACGTAAACAACTTCACCCTGCACAAATAGAAGTCGTTGTTGCTTCAAAAACGAGTCACCCTGTCAGCTAATAGTAGGGAGCGATATCATATGATAAAACAGCCTTGGTCGATGAGAGTGAAAAAATGCGATAAGGAGCGGACGAAAAAAAAGAAAAGGAAAAATACAGGGGAAAGTTGAAGAAGGTCTCTGGAAAATGTAACGATCGAAGATTTGACTTGTCACAGAAAGGAACATAATAATCATTGTTAAAAAAAACAAAAACACAAAAAAACACACACACAGGCACACAACATCAGTATTGTGCTTCATGAAACGAATTCCACATTGTTGTGAATTCTAATGATTCTCCTATTTGGTATGTTGTATTTATTATGTTACAAAAGTACATATCAATGTATTTTCGGAGAATAAAGATTCTGATGTGTTTGTATGTATGTATGTACGCACATATGTATGTGTTCTGATATGTATGTATGCATGTATGTATGTATGTATGTATGTATGTATGTATGTATGTATGTATGTATGTATGTATGTATGTATGTATGTATGTATGTATGTATGTATGTATGTATGTATGTATGTGGTAACACCGTAGCAGCCCTCATTAACGCTGTATGAATTTATGTAAATTTACTTTATGTAGATTCTAATGATTCTCCTATATGCGATGTTGTATTTTATTATATCATGTCAGTACATTTCAATATATTTTCTGGAGAATAAAGAATCTGATATGTATGTATGTTCGCACGTATGTATGTGCTTTGATATTATTTATGTTTGTATGTATGTATGTATTTATTTATGCATGCAAATATTATGTAAATATATTAACACAAGTGCAATAATAGGGTCGTACAGGATATGGAAATTTCGATGCAAAAAACACCAATATTAATATAATGGAGATATTTATCATACTGTGGTTGAATCTAATCTCCTTTACGATATGTTGTATTGTTATATCACACAGTCGTATTTAAAGTAACACACTGCTACATATTAATGTATTTTACGGAGAAAAATATACTAATAAGTATGCAAATATATATATATATATATATATATATATATATATATATATATATATATATATATATATATATATGTGTGTGTGTGTGTGTGTGTGTGTTCGTGCGTGCGTGCGTGCGTGCGTGCGTGCGTGTGGCCGGAACATATTTGATGTAAAATAAATACAAACACAACACCACTATTGAACTATATGAGACACATTCCACACTGTTGTAAATTCTAATGATTCTCCTATTAGCTATGTTGTATTTACTATTTGTCATATCAGTACATGTCAGTATACTTGAAGGAGAGTAAAGATTTTGATATGTATGTATGTATTATGCATGCATGCATGTATATATGGATGATTGTATAGTTGAATGTATAATAAATGAATGTATGTATGTATTATGCATGCATGTAGGTATGGATGTCGTAGATTTGTGATAGGTGATTAAGACTTAGTTTGATCCCTTCTGAATAGACATAGAAATAAGTGATAGCTCAGTGGGAGGTGAAAAAT
Source organism: Oreohelix idahoensis (assembly GCA_024509875.1). NCBI lineage: Eukaryota > Metazoa > Mollusca > Gastropoda > Stylommatophora > Oreohelicidae > Oreohelix > Oreohelix idahoensis. The sequence continues at coordinate 15,333 of JAMPIV010006635.1, forward strand.
AGAAATAGATTTCACGGGTGAGATGGAGGAACTATATTAGATTCTGTCTCTGACCCTCGAGAAGCTTCTCTCAGTCAGCCTATCATCTACAACAGAGTTAGATTAGTCAGACAAATCTAATATATATATATATATATATATATATATATATATATATATATATATATATATATATATACTCCTCACATACACACACACATAAGTGACTACAATAGACACACAGACGTAAAACTATGACAAATGAAAATATAGATATTTGGGAACGAACTGACCGCCACACTGATTAAGTTTAATTGTGAAGTTTAATTATCAAAATAAACTTCCATCACAACATATAAAATTACATTTAAGCATATACAAATAGTCATAAAGTCAATGAATTGCTACAAGAAAGATAGACCCATTGGTATGATCTTTTCCCCCGATGTATAGCCCACAGTCCTGTTAGAAGAAAAGTGATAGCCACAAAGAGTCACGGATACATATGATTTAGTCTAAGATTTCCCTTTAAAGGTATGAACAGACTTGGATACTCTGATCTATCCTAAGGAAAAATATTGTTAGCAACAAAAAACAAACTTGCATAAAGAAATTTAAGACAGCAAAATGGGTGCCAAAATACAACAATAAAGGAATCACTCAGTCCTGCATTCACTCTATTCAGTCAGCCGTGATCACGTGCGTTCACTCGTACTTACAGCTTTGGTAGCAACTTTTGGAAACACAATTTTTAGGACATACACATACAGACTCTCCAATGGTAGTCTTGGCCAAGAGAACCCCAGTTCCAAAAAAGACGGGTTGAATTCTCTCCTTCAGGGAACGTTTTCTTGGTTAATCTTATTTTTGGATATCTGGGTCTGTCACATTAAAATTGTCCAGGCACGAACGTTAACAGCGAGCACAGTGTCAATAGCTTAGGTTTCTAGTAATTAGGAATGTCAGGTAACTGCCTTCTCTCAGTATAGGACTTAATTTGGTCACACCACGGCCAGTCAAAACTTCGTCGGAATGTTACTGATATTAATATTTTGCTTGCCACAAGGGCTGAAATGTACTTCTCTGGAAGAATTAAATCAGGCTCGAGGGCCCGTTACTTTATTTAAATCTTAAAGTTTATGGAATGGGTACTCTGTCGTTCTGGATGCCAATGCAATGCCAGACAGGTTTTACTCTATACACCCCAGTCTTTAAGAATAAAATGTTTATGTTCTTCACAGATACTACTCCGTACTCAACGCTGGCAAAGTTGGGTTACCCCAGTTTTCACTGAATAAAGAAAAACAACATATAAAATACTTATACATACTATGTACTCGGTTATAACTTACATTATAAACTGCAAGCGGAGAGCTTGACTTATCGTTTAAAACTCCCGTGAAATAAGGTATAATTCATAAAATCACTCATCATGAATTAGAAATACATACGTATTTCGTCAATACTCAATGATGAATCAGTGCAGTTATCTTCTTCTTCTTCTTCCGTCCTTAGCCAACGACCGGCAAAGCAGTCAGTGGCCATTACACCTAGTGGCGTCTTAAGGGCAACAGCGAATAGATTTTCTTTGCCGTTGTTCCCATCACGCCTAATGGCGTCTTTAGGGCAACGACAAATCAATCCGTTTGCTGTTGTTTCCGTAATCAAAGTGACTGGCAAACGGGTGATCAGCCCGTTGGGAGTGCAGTTATAAGTTAGTTAAAATATTCTCGACTGATTTCTAGTAGTTTAATTAAATTCATTCATAGCCAAATGAGTTTAAGCTAGAAATTATAATTTATTCTGCTTTCCACTGAAACACGTCACTAGAGAATAAAACTGACTTATAAATTATTTACTCTGCACAGAAGAAACTAGTGAAATATAATAGGCGATTTAACACTTAATCACTCAATTCTAATAGATATTATATTACCTCCAACCAGAACTACGAGTATCACAACGAAACTAAGAGTTACACTTATAAATATAAGTATCTAGAACGAAGCGACCACGTCTACTGCAACTTGGAGATTGAATGAAATCAAATTTCCACTCCGGGGTAGATGTATGAAACAGACAAGGGATGCGTGCTATTACCAAAACCCCTGTCTCCCCTCTCTTCTCTCTCTCTCTCTCTCTCTCTCTCTCTCTCTCTCTCTCTCTTAACTCTTCCCATTAACTAGACGCAGGCCCTAACTGCCAAACGTGCGTCTTCACACCTTCTGCTAAGAAACTGGCCGTAGCGCTCGTGTCAGATGCAAATGCCAGACGATATGTCTCATTTCTGAGCTATGCATGTCTGGCGCGTTCCACACCTCAAGCCGAGAAACTGGCCCAAGAGCGCCGTGTCATGAGAAAAGTGTAGACAAATGTCTGCTTCCTCGCTGTCTGACTAGACGAATCTAACACTATAACGTCTCGTGCAGGGACTGACATATATGCAATCAAATGCATTTCTAATATGAGAAAAAGAAACGGTAAAGTCAGAATGGGAAAAAATATTTAGTCGCAAACGAACGAATGCGAAAAATACTCAGGAAAAGGATATAAAAGAGCGATAGTAAAGTAGAGGACACGGGTAGAAAAGAAAAGAATATAGAAAATGTATTGATCATAAATCTCTATGCGACAATGGATGACTTTATAATAAATGTATGTTTGTATGTATATGTGTGTAAGCTCTTATATATGTAAATGTGCATGTACGTGTTTATGATTATCTTCGTGAATTGTTTCTTCTGCTCTTTCGGAATCTTATTACGCCTTGTATATAGACAGGGCTGTGGAGGTGGAGTCGGGCATTTTTAATGGAGTTGGTTAAAAAAAATGTCCGGACACCGACTCCGAATTTTATTCCTATAAGTAGTAAAACACTGTTGTTGAGTCGGAAGTGTGAGTCAGACTTCTAACATTTCAGGAGCTGAAGTCGAACATTTTTTGGGCCCATTCCACAATCCTATATGTAGGCATTCCCATTGCTCCGAACCAGGGGTAGGCAACCAAGGAGGTGTCGTGATCTAGTTTAAGAACTGAGCTGTCTAAAAGATCGACCTAGATAAAAATCATGTCTATTTTCAGCTTTCAAATTATCTGCAATTTGAAATTTAAAAAAAAAAATATTAAAAATCAGCCTTTGTATAACTTTTATGTCTTCCGCACGAGCTGTTTCCCGGAATCCCATCAGCAGAGTTTTGGAAAATTATATATACTGTTCAAAAAAAGAAACGCAACATTATTGCAGTGGTAATTTACACCAAATTTCAAACTTGTACCAAAATTTTATTTTACGGAATTAATGTTTCAATCTTGGCATGAAGAAACTTTCAGACTTTAACAATGAAATTATGTTCATTAAATTTGGTTTGGACTTTTATTCTTTGCGACTGAGGCCTCCGTTTCAGTAAGGTGTATGGCCTCCTCTGGCCTCTATCAGAGAACGACATCTCCTTGGCATGGATCCGATTAGCCGTTAGATCTGTTGTTGTGGGATGGCTGCCCACTCTTCCCGCAGTGCAAGAGACAACTGTCGGAGATTGGCTAGAGCCACGTCTCGCTGGCGGAGTTTTCTGTCGAGTTCATCCCGTAAGTGTTCTATGGGGTTCATGTCTGATGACATGGCTGGCCACTGAATGGTCTGGACGTTGTTGTCAGCGAGGAACTGGGTGATGAGTTATGCCACATGAGGTCGAGCGTTATCCTGCTGAAAAATCGACCCTCGTGCAGCCAGAAGTGAAAGGACGTGAAGACGAAGAATTTCAGCGACATATCGTTGGGCATTCAGGCGTCCTTCAATTTGCACCAGGTCACTTCTTCCCATGAAGTTGATCGCCCCCCACATCAGTACACCTCCACCACCATGTGGAGGAGCCTCATCAACGCTGTTCTAGGCGTAGCGCTCATGGACTCTGCGGTAAACTCTTCTCCGTCTATCGTGTCGCTGGAGCACAAAAAATGATTCATCACTAAACCAAACCCGTCTCCAGTCATTCCCAACGGTCCATTGACGATGCTGGTTCGCCCACTGCAGTCGGTTCTGGCGATGCCGGTCCGTAAGAACAGGACCTCTGTAGGGTCTTCTCGCCCAAAGACCAGAGTCGTGCAGCCGGTTCCTGACCGTTTGATCTGAAATTCGACGAGCTGCTGACATTGATTGGACTGTGGAGGATGCAGATGCAAGTCGATTCCTGAGGTGACGCAGCCGTATGAAGCGGTCTTCGGCAGGAGTTGTGACTCTGGGTCTTCCACTGCGCGGCCGGTCTGCCACTGAGCCAGTTTCTTGAAATCGCCTCCAAAGGCGACTAATGGTGCTTCTAATCACATTAAACTGTCTGGCCACTACACTTTGTGATTGTCCAGTCTGTAAACGTCCAATGATGATGAGTCGTTGCTCTGTAGTGAGATGAGCCATACTTGCGCATTAAATTTTCAACTGAATTTATTCGAGGAGCGTCAATCTTTTATAAGCATTCAATAATGTGGTCAGAGAGTTTTGTGTTCAGTAAGTTTCACGGGATTCTCATGAACCTGTCACGAGTTATTGTCAAAAATGTTGTTTTGACCTTGACCTCTTTCATGACCTCACGAATCAGGAGGTGAGTACAATTCAGGTAACCACGAGAAGTTAATGACCAGGTGGACACAGTCGATAGGTTGACTGATGTCCAATCAGCGAATATCTTTTATAAAAGTAACACCAAAAAAGTTGCGTTTCTTTTTTTTAACAGTATATATAAATATATAAATAAATATATAAATAAATATAAATATATATATATATATATATATATATATATATATATATATATATATATATATATATATATATATATATATATATATATATATATATATATATATATATATATATATATATATATATATATATATATATATATATATATATATATATATATATAACTAAATATTTTACCGAATGTTAACTTTCATTCAAAGGGAAGATAACTTTACGATTTTGTACAGTTCTAGAATAAAGTAAATTTTAGTCAGCAAGCTTCTGGGTTTTTACCGAGGATACGTTGAAAGTTCCTTTAAGGACGTGGACACCGCGCATTTAGGTGCAGGTAAGAGAGGGCTTTGTGTGAAGTTTACCAAGATTTAAATTTCTGCTTTCCCCTACGTCACCTAGACTCCAGTGTTTCTCAAACTGGTGTGCCGCGAGAGAGCCAGAGGTATGCCACCAAATTTTGATAGTAAAAAATATGTTCAAATTTCCTCCACGAATAAAGAAGATATGTGCCTCCAAGCAGGGTCACATTTCATTATGAAAACAAGGCACTTGCATAATAAATTTTAAAATCTGTCTTTTAAATGTTTTACTTTTGTCATGTCTTACTATAAAAATATATATTCTAATAGAATTAGAATATACTCGATGTAGTGTAAATTGTAAAATACTTAAAAATTACGGTTAAGTACACGAGAGACAACAGGTGTGCTGGACAAAAATTAGCATTGCCAAGTGGGCCTCAGTCTGAAGAAATTTGAGAACTTAGACATCTACCAAATGATGTCTTGGGGTCTACTCAGTAATCTGACAGTCTTTGTAGTCCCGTTAGCGCTCTATGATTTGCTAGATGAAACCATGCATTTACTACCTGTGGTTACTCACACAAGCTTAATTTTTCATCCACGCCTCTTTCTTTGGACATGAGCTAAAACAATGTTTACAAACTTTCGTGACCTGCCAGTCATAACAGGTAGCGAATCAGGTTTGTTTATCGAGTCTTCTCACGCAAGCTTATCTGTCAATCATACGATACCTGATAGACTGCACGTGAATAACACAGATTCTTTGAAGTCGACAACGGATTCCCCGAATACGCTTTGAAGTAGACTCATGGGCAAAATCTTTCCCCGAGTACGCTTTGAAGTAGACTCATGGGCAAAATCTTTCCCCGAGTACGCTTTGAAGTAGACTCACGGGCAAAATCTTCGAGAGACCCGTTAGACGTAAGAATTCTTCTGATGTCGATTAGCAACGCTCGACCGAGTGGCAGTAAGCTTTTATCTTGGAGCTCTGTTCTTTTCTCCGGTACACACAATAGTGTGAAAATTAACATCATCTATAGATCAGAGAAACATAACGAGATATAAACAGTGTTTTCTTAAACCTGCTATCAGTTGTCACTCAGAATTTTTGGATAGTCTAAGCACGTAGTTCTAGAACCATTGTGGAAGATGTGTTAATAGCATTCGTGGGGATTTTCATTCTGATTTTCTGGTAATAGAAATTAGCGTTTACGTGATTAAAGTGTTAAGCTTTTACCATTATAATTCACTTAGATTTTCTAGCTGTTAGAACTAGTGAAATAAATAGCGCGTAACTATTTCATACCAGATGTTCAGTTATAATGTAATTTTCACCACCCGCTTTCTCACACAAAAAGAGACGGTTTTATTTGACTGATTTATATGCTAGGCGCGACGGATAGTGACAGAAACGAATTCACGTTTTATTTCATTGTGCGAATTTATTATAAGTGCCTATTATTTAATATCATTCGCCTAAACTATCAGACGCCGACAATTAATAACTATTAAAGACAGGCGATACTTTGTGTAAGTGCGCATATAGATCATCTTCTTCTTCTTCTCGTTCGCTGTTGTTAGTAATGTCTACACAAGAAGTCCGGTTCTCTGGATGTATGTTGCTGTGGTTGAAAGTTCGTCAAGACTCCCAAACAGCTTTGTGTGGATGTGCGTCTCTGTGGGCCAATGTTCAGTCCGCAATTGACTAATTAAAAAAAAAAAAAAAGTTTTGCCTCGTATTGGCGAGGCGTGTCCCGTTCAACCTAGTTGGTTATATTAGGGCGCATGTCCAAATATAAAAGACTCTTAGGTCTGATATGCAATTGATTAAGCATGTGGCAGTCTTGCAGGATATGTTCGGCTGTCTGTGCTGCCTGTCCACACGTACATAGGGGTGATGGGACCAATCTCAGTCTGTATAAGTGACTGTTCAGTCTGTTATGTCCTGTTCTAATACGGAACAGGATCACCTGTTTTGCTCGATCAAGATAGTGATAGTTGTCTCTTTGTTGGTCAATTTTCCTGATGGCCTTGATAAGGGTCTTCTTTTCCTGGAAGGTGATTGTTTGTTCTTTTTGTTCCCGTGTTGCTGTTCTTCACTGCTCTGGTTGCAGATCCATCAGTATATACTTGGATCCATGCTTCTCTGGGGAATAGTTCTTCAATCATGTCACATGCTGCTGTTTCCCTTTGGAGAGTATTTAGCTCTCCCATGGGGCAGGTTATAGTTATAGAGGTCTTAATGCTGAAATTTTGATGTTGTTCCCATGGGGATTAGGAGGAGTGTGGGAATTATTTCCTTAGTGATGTCTGGTAGTTCATCCTTGTATGTTCTAATTAGTTTTTTGGACCGATGCACAAAACTGCTTCTCTTCAACCTCCCACTGACTAAATCTCTAAATCTAGTTTTCATTGGATGTGCTGGCATGTTCTTGTACTTTTCTGCTTGGATCAGGGTCTTAGTGCCTCGTCTGTAGAATAAAGGAGGAATGCCTGTGACTTTTTCCATTTCGTTTTTTGGTGTGGTCTTCATGGCACCCGTGATCAACCGAAGCGCTTGATTTTGTACCTCGTCCAAGGCTTGTAGATGTGATTTGGCTGCTGTAGTACATGCTGCTGATCCGTACTCCAATATTGGTCTTATTGCACCTGCATAAACTTTCTTTAGTGTTGTTTCGTTAGCTCCCCAACTTGATCCAGCTATTTCCCTCAGTGTGGCAAGTTTTCTTCTTGCTTTGGCCTCTGTTCTCTCTATGTGGGGCCTCCATGTCATTCTCTTATCTAATGTAATGCCCAAGTACACCGGTTCCTCGGCTGTTTGGACATTTATATTTCCAAGTCGTATCTCTCCTGCTTTGTCTTTGTTTGAGAGCGTGAAAAGTGTTGTTGAGGATTTTTCAGCGTTGATCTGCACCATCCATTTCTCTTTCCATGCTGCTATGTTGTCTGCTGTCCTTTGTATTCGCTTATTAGCGATAGTTAGATGTTCTTCTACACACCACACCACCAAGTCGTCAGCGTATAGGGCAGCTCTCACACCTTGTGGCAAATCGTGGATGAGGTCATTGATGAACACAAGGAACAGGGTGGCAGACAATACTGAGCCTTGAGGAACTCCATGTTTTAAGAGGATTTTCTTGCTGTTGTGGCCTTCCGTGGTGACTCTTACTTTCCGATTGTGTATGAATGACTGGATCCATTTTCTCATATTACCCTTGATTCCGTTTCTTTGCAGTTTTACTATTAACCAGTCTTTCCATACTTTGTCAAAAGCTTTATGGAGATCTATCCATAGGGTAAAGACTTTTTTTCTTTTCTTAGAAGGCATCTTCAACGATCTGGGATAGGTATGTGATTTGGTCTTCTGTGCTGCTGCACTCTCTAAACCCTGCTTGCTCTGGCACTAAAATTTTCTCGGATTCCAAGTACCATTTCAGTCTTCTGTTGATCATTCTCTCCATTGTCTTACATACACAACTAGTTAGGATTATTGGTCTGTAGCTGGTGGCCTTCCTGTTGTCTTTTCTTTTCTTTATGATGGGGCACATGAGCGCCTCTCCATGTCTGTGGCACACTGCCTGTCATCCAACTGTAGTTGTATATCTGCAATAGTTTGCTCATTGCTGTATATCTTAGGTGTTTTAGCATGTGGATTATTTCTTGACGAATGTCTCGTTGTCTGTGTGAATTGACGGAGATGTTACTTTCATTTCTGTAGGATTCCGCAAATATGTCTGCTGCTTGTTTACCGGTATATTGTTTACCTGCATCGTCTAGTGTAATTGTTTGTCGTTGAGAATTGTTATCGTCATTCAATTGTTTAGTGAGTTTCCACAACTTTCTCCCTTCCTTTTCAAGGTTTAGTTTATAGGTTTTTTCCTTCCAGCTTCTCCTCTTGGCTTCTAGTTTTCCTTTGATGAATTTTGCTTTTGCCTTTTGTAGCATGATATGGTTCTGTTGGGATGGTTGTACCTCTGCAGTGTGCCGCGCTTCGTTCGTTTCTTCATGTAGGTTTTGTTGTGTGTTGGACCAGTATGGTACATAGTTCTTCCTCGCTCCTCTCGGTATTGTCTCCTTTCCTGCTTTGAGTACTTCATTATTAAAATCCCAGATGACTCTGTTAATGTCTCTGTCTAGTACCCTAGTATCTTTCGTAAGCAGATTTGCTCTGTGTTGGTAAATGGACCAATTTACTTTTTTTATAATTCCATCTTGGCTGACTTGGACTTGTATTAATTGTTCTATTAATTTTGATGAACACAGGGCGATGATCACTTCCACCGAGCTGTTCTCCTATTTCCCTTTCCACTATCCCGGCCAAATCAGGTGTGCAGAATGCCAGGTCTGGGGTAGAGGTGCTATGCCATCTTCTGAAGTAAAAGGTTGGAGGATCATTAGGGTTGTTTAGAAGGGTTATGTTATTGTCGTCTTGCCAGTTTTCTATCTCTTCGCCCCTTCTATCTAGCTGGTTGTATCCCCAGCTTTGGGAGTGGCTGTTGAAGTCTCCCACCGCTAAGAAGTTACCACTGGGGACGTCTATACTAGCCATGTTCAGTGGTATGTCACTGGGGCAATAGCAGTTTAGGAGATCTAGTTCCAGAGTGTTATGTTTAAGATTGATTACTTGGTATTCTGCATCTTCTTTATATGTCTTGGATTTTATAGCGTTGAGGTTATTCCTTATCAGTGTTAATACGCCACCCTTCTTCCGTTCTTTTCTGTCAACTCTGAAGCATTGATAGCCCTGTATCTTACAATGTTTTCCTTCCTGTAGGTGGGTTTCTTGAATGTAGAATATGCTAATTCCCTTCCGAAATAAGGTATTTTCTAATTCAGTCCTTTTTTTTTTTGTTTGTTGACTCCCTCTGCATTCCAATGCATGACATTCAGAGGGGTCGTCGTCTTATCTGGTTGCCAGTTACTTTCCCCTTCCGCCTCCTGGCTCCACTAGGCAGACTAAGGGTACCTCCAGTAGCTGAGGGTGGATTCTGTCGAGGCTCAGAATCCGGCACTGCTCCTGCCTGGAGGGACTTCACAGGGCTAGCACCATAACGATACTTTTTTTTACATCTGTTGTGTAAACATATCAAACCTAGGCGGGTTACATGGTACCATGCTTGCCGGTGCGCCTCCTGGCCTGGTACCTTTGACTTCAGCACTTGTTTCTTAAGGCAGAGTGTGCTCATGCCTCCCCCTCTGGCTGGGGGATTTGACTTCGCCTTTACCTCGTTTGCTGTCCCATCTTGCCTCCCGCTGGGGTTAATACCCAACCTTCGGCAAGATTACTGGGTATAACGGAGTCCACCACGAGTAGGTGAGGTAGACTTGAGCAGGAGAGGCTATGAAACATGTTGAGTCTTGTATTGCGCATCACTGCCCCATTTGGACCCCCATATAGATCATTAAATAATAATTGACATTGTACGCTGATCGTTGATCGCGCGCAACGGGCGGGGAGAGTTGCATACCTTCATCCGACCTAGAAACTCAAGCGTTAGCGACGTGCGATAGTGTAGACATAAAAGAAAGACACCGTGTGCCTTTTAAATTTAATCAGGACTGACGGAGTGGATAAGAGATCGTCTTGTCCCCGTCCGTGTGCATATGTGCAGCTATATAGAATAGTAGCATTTTTCCACAAATGTTTCTTATATTTCTGCAGACCTGATCCAGAGCGTCCAGCGGTCTTTTCTTCATTTACTGATTAGTTAATGTTGTCTTTTTCTTGGCTTGTGCGTCACCAATTTCATTGGTGAGCAAGTATTGGCCAACGATACATGAGAAACATTTTAACTTGTAAATTTAACTGGACATTACCATACCCAGATATTTTTCCAATTTTACCACCCCACTGGGGTATACAAAATAACACTTATACTCCCGACTTCTGACAGTCGTATTCAAGCGGATTTATCCAGAAAAGTTACGCTGTTTCAGAATTGGCACTCTCCCATAGAGTCAGCCGATAGGATTATTATCATCATCATTTGTAACATTCCTTTAGCAACCAGATTATTCCCAATACTGGAAGTATTTTCCTTTTTTTTTAACTGTGAACCTCAAGAGCACGTTTTGCTACACTAACTATTCGCGGTGACATTTTGTTCATATAGGGAAAATTAAAACACCCGATTCGGCGTTCACCTCACTAGTCTTGATTTGTTAGAGGATGGACTGGGGCCGATTTGGGAATTAAAACCTGCCATTTTTATATTTAGGATAATTGTATTTCCAAGGGATATCACCAAGAGTAGGTAAGCGTGATTGAGTGGCCACTGTATGACAGAGAGAGTGAATATTTTTCTTTATTACAGTAACTTTACCAACATTGGATTTTGCTTAAACTTGTTTACTTTACTGGGTAGCAGTTAGTAGGAACTTGTTTTCTTTACTGTCTATTCTGTACCAAAGTGCTAACCTTTGACCTTTGGGTTATTAACATTTTGAGTTCTTTTCTCAATAGAGGGAGGGCACATTTATTCTGCTATTTTATATGTATGTAAATCTGATATTTATTTCATCTTTCTTTAGATATTTGATGTTGTCAAGTTTAAATGATAATAAACAACAAAGAAAACTTAATGTTACGTCCTTTTTCACCCTGGGTATTTAAGGGTGTGGGACTTAACAGTATTGAAGTTGACATAAGTCTAACTTTTGTTAAAAGGGTACGCATCTGTGTAAGTTATAATGGTTTATGTGTGAGTAATAACGTTTAAATTAGTGGCGCACGGAAGAGCACATATTTGGTGCGTGGGAATTGAGGTTGTTGCTAATCACTGCATGACGCAGTGGAGAGAGACGAAATGCCGGTTGTATAGGACAGACGTTGGTCTGGTCCAAGAGCCCCATATCGTGGGAATATTATTATGATATTGATTTAGCTACCTTCCAGGAGGAAGTTTTAGCAGTAAATATATATGTAAGTATCTAATATTGATACGTGCTATCCGTATGATCTAGTTAGGGCTTCGACGTGGTCATTGAGAACCCACTGCAAGTGAGAACTGATCCTCTGCTGGTGTATATTTGGTTTTAAATTACACTGAAGTTTTTGCCAGTGAATTATCCGGCGTCTCAAGTATATAAAGATGATTTGTAAAGGGATCTTCTAGCCATAAGTTTTGTTGAGGAGGTCCATCAAATTTAGATGTCCTTGAAAAGGTCGGCAATTGTATAAGTCGACCAAGTTATTGACTGATTTCCTATATTAACTACGCCATACCTACTATGAAAGTATCTGTATGATTTGACACAGCCATTTGTATGATTGATGACTATTTACTATAATGTCTACGTCCTCGTTATCGTAAAAAATAAACAGTTGTCAATTTATAATCAAGACATGGGTCCGGTTACCTTACTTGCCACCAACACCGTTGACGTTTGTTCCAGTTTGCCATTGACTTATCTACATCCCACTATTATAACATTCGCATTAAATATTGCAAGTCGGCGATAGATAGACTCTAAGCCCGACGTTTACAGACATCGCCCTTGCCTGTGGTGTCAGTCCGTTACATCAATGTAGCAGTCCGTGATGTTGGGAGTTTGCAATATCTAGTGTGGCTCCAACATCTGGAATATTTGTATCTACAACAGCATCAACAGAAGTTTGCAGATACAACACTTAACTTTGTGTGTTGGTCAGACCCATACCCAATTAACCGTAGTTTTTCACGTTTGTGGGTCTTGTTGTCACATAGCAGTGTGTGTGTGTAGTTAAACTTATATTTATATGAATGAGGAGGGCAAGGTTGTCTTGTACTAAATTATAGTCGTATAGATAGGCTGGAATAGAGAAATTTACTCAGTCCATAGACATGTTTTGTTCCTTAAACTATCACCCGTGAAATCTATTTCTCACATCTTTTTTTTTCCTCACGTATCTATCACCATCCACTCTACTGAGACGGGACAAAAATAACTCACAACCTAGCTGTACGACACCATAAACCGTTTCTTTCTCGGTCTCTCTCCCTCCTCCTCCCTTACCCAAACTCTCTCAAACACTCATCCAGAAACCACATGAAGGAATTAGCATACCTCTACATTAGGGTTCCCATAATGTTTTGTTTAAAAACCGGGACATTTCCAAATTTTTACCAAAAAAACCCGGGACATTTTGTAAAAAAACGGGACATGTTAAAAATTAAGGTAAAGCACAAATAAATCTATTATATATTATATGTTGCACTTAAAATAAGATACTTTTATAAAAATACACATATTAACTAACACAACTTCCACTTTAAAAAAGAATTCTAAATTACAAACATTACTTAATTAGAAAAATCGCACCTTTAAAAAATACACAATAATCAAGTTTATATTTCAGATTCATCAGAATATTTATCAGATTTATGAGCCTGTTCAAGAAGTTTTTTTTTTTCTTCTGATATTTGGACATAGAACTCAGCACAATAGAAATCCTTAAAATTGGTCTTTATAATGGTTAAAGCTTCCACTGTCTCAATTTTAAGTCTGTTTTTTTTCGTCTGTCCAAAGCGCATTTATTAATGAAAAAAACACGTTCAACAGCTGCATTGGATCCTGGCAGTGCCAAACAAAAACTAACTAGGCATTTCAGGTTCTCAGCATTTATATCCTGCTTTGTAAAATGAGCGAACATCTCACACCATTTTTCACTGACACTTTGATCCTTCAGTTCACTCCACACATCAAATTTGCTTTCACAATATTTTTTCACACATGCAAACTCATCAAGTAAGTCCTCTTCATTCACAGTAAAATTTGGTGACACTGTCTTCATGAATATGTAGCTTTCTTGGGTGTTCTTCCAAGTCACAGACTCCTTTCCCTTCAAATTGATCCAATCCATAGACTGAAGAGGCGTAAGAAATGGTGTACACCACTCCTGAATATATTCAATGCAGGTGTCATAGAAATCTACTGCATAGCTTTGAAACTTTTCAACTGTTATGTGTCCTTCGTTTTCTAATTCTTGCAACTGATTTCTCATAGTAGTGGTAAGAAACTTTTCTGCCTTCCTGTAGTTATGCACCGCCGTGTGATAAGCGAAGGTTGCTTCCTGTGCTGCCAATGATAACTGTTTTTCCATTTTCTTTTCACTCTGGGTTTTCGCATTTAAGAAATGACTTATACTGCTGTCGGAAGCCTTACTTTCAACAGCACCTTTATGTTTTTTCGTTTTCACGTGGTTGACTACGTCTGACCGACCACCATGTGAAATGCAAAATTTAGAGCTGCATAAAGTACATTCCACATTTTCATCTACACCTTTAATGAAGGGAAATTCTCTTGTAATGTTATCATTTATACTGCACTTACGTTTCGGCATTATGCGGATGAAAAACGATAAAAATACTGTATAATAATGCTAATACGCATTACATCATTTGGTAGATGCTCACTGAACATTGTTTTGGTCGACTTTCGAATTTTTGTTCGAGATTCAAACCGAGGGTCCACTGTAACGGGAAATTGACAAAGTAACACTACTAAAACACGGAATAAAATCCGATACCCAAAGATTTTTTTTTCAGGAAGGACCCTTAAAAAGCGGGACATTTGGAATAAATTCGGGACACCGGGACATTTTATCAAAAAACGGGACTGTCCCGGGAAAAACGGGACGAATGGGAACCCTACTCTACATAGCAAGCACGCGCTGACTTGTCCACCCGCACTCAAAAAAAAACACCCCAAAAAAAAAAAACAGATGAGAAATTCATTAACTGGAATCGAACTCAAATAACTACCGTCTGTATGCTTCATGCTTTATGTAAGCATGTTGGTGTATATCTGTCTAACTGTATGTATATTTATGCATGTATACGTGTGTATTTGTGTGTGTGTGTGTGTGTGTGTGTGTGTGTGTGTGTGTGTGTGTGTGTGTGTGTGTGTGTGTGTGTGTGTGTGTGTGTGTGTTTTTTTTGCGCGCGTCATAATGGACGACTCCTTCGCATTTTTGCGGCTTTTTTCGAGCATTTTGTTATTTCATTGACGACAATATTAGATAATTAGAATTGTTTTTCCTTTCTGTTTGACGACATTGCTAAAAGACTTTTCTATCGACGAAACTGACTCGAGCTGAGATTTGCCAATAGCGCCTTCTTCTTCCTCTGAAGTGATTTCTTTATCTTTCCTTCTTTTTTTCTTTTGAAAAGTTACAAATCCTGTTTTCTTCAGTTATCGCCGCAATTACTTTCTCTGTTTTGTACGTCAGTAATTTTTCATTTCTATTTTCTTTTTTAACTTCTTTTTTTTTTTAAATGTAAAGTTTGTTTTCTTTTCTTCATTTTTTAAATGTTTACCTTCTTAAGCGTCCGATTGACAGAGTGATAAACGCTCTGGTCTCGCGCGGCAAAAGTACCGGGTTCGATTCACGATTTCGACATGTTTCAGTCTATCCAGCTGTAAATGGGTACCTGACTTTGCACTCGAGTTATAGAAGAAAAAGGCAGCGAAGAAAGAAACTGGTCACCCCTACTTCTCGATGCTGGACCTAACATAGTGAAGTCTCTAACACTTCACTTCACTACGACAGTATCTGCTATGGGACGACCTTTACCTTCTTAAGCAGCACGTGGGCTCAACTGCGCACTGCAGGGATTAACATTTAAACATTAATCAATTATAACAATGCCTATTTCTTTACCCTGGTGAGATGAAGGTTTCGTTCGTTCGTACGTTCATTCATGCCGTGTGCAGTCAACAAGTTTCCGCGAAGCAAGTCATAATGTACAGCAGGCGTCGCAACCGGTCGATCTCGATTTACCGGTAGATGTCAAGGATAAAGAAATAAAAGTAATTAACAGGCACACGTTGGTCATAAAGGAGGTTATGAGAAAAAACAACACCCCCCCCCCCCCCCCCCCTGTGCATGATCAGCTGAGGTCACTATCACGGCACGCACACAATACGGTGTATAGGACCCACGAACGACCCAGACAGTTGCTCCGTTCGTTCTCGTCCTGTCATGTTATCGTGATTTTTGAGTTCTTTATCAAATAAAGATGGTAAAGTATGATCATCATAATTACCTAACAGGTCCCCACCGAGCATAGATCTTCAACAAAAACATGCTTTCTTATCCTGTGCCATCTGTTCAAGGTCTTTACATGCTTTTTTTAAATCCCTTTCGTGTCTGTCTCCAGTTATCTTCTAATATGCAAGTGTTTATTTATTTATTTATTTATTTTTTTTTTGGGGAGGGGGGGGGGGTCCTCCTATTCCCCTTATCCTGGGGGTTCCAGAATAGAGACTGTCATGTAACGCTATCAGCTGCTTGTCGGTTCTGTCTTATCCGACGCCAGCTTCTTCTTCTCACTTCTTGCTCCATGGCCTCTTTGTTTGGTTCATATCACCAGTTCCTCATTTGTGATCTTGTCATCAGTTCCTCGTTTGTGATCTTGTCATCAGTTCCTCGTTTGTGATCTTGTCATCAGTTCCTCGTTTGTGATCTTGTCATCAGTTCCTCGTTTGTGATCTTGTCATCAGTTCCTCGTTTGTGATCTTGTCATCAGTTCCTCATTTGTGATCTTGTCATCAGTTCCTCATTTGTGATCTTGTCATTAGTTCCTCATTTGTGATCTTGTCATCAGTTCCTCGTTTGTGATCTTGTCATCAGTTCCTCATTTGTGATCTTGTCATATAATTTCGACCCCTTATTCTACGCAAGAAATTCTGACTGCTTTTTTTGTTTCTGTTTTTTGTTGTCGATGTTTCACAGCCATACCAGAGGATTATCTTGACATTTTAGTTTTTATTTTTTTTTTATTTTTTTTTATTTTGTTTCGTTTCTCCTGCTATCGCTGATCAACTCTCAGCGTTTTATCCTGCTGTGCATTTTGTTTTTTTTTTTGTCAGTAATATCCTTATGTCTTTTCCCATTAAGTTCTGGTACGTTTGTGTTCAAGTGTGTAGACATGCCCGTTAATTCACTTATTTGTTCGTGTTTTAGCCTCTTATTTTTGTCGCTGTTCACATAGCTATAGTTTTGTGCCAATCAGTTTTGTTCCTTCATGTTTTGCTTGTAATATTTTACAATCTTTTAATCTTGTGAAACCACTATCATTTTTGGTCCATTAACTGGGTATTCATCCTATGACACGCTTCTTCATCTCAAATTTATTTTAAAATGGGGTTATTTTTATTCCTGCGCGCTTAATTGATTCTTTAGGTAGTTCTCACTTTTTAATATTTTGCATTATCATTACAGCATGGTGACAAGTACCTGGTGTAGTTCCCGGGGTTATCTGAACAGACAAAGACAGAGCAGACGATCTGCTCCCTAGAAACACTGTGACAAAAAGGTCAAGGTAGTCACATCTCAGATACTGCCGTAGGGGAACCAAGTGTTAGAGACTTCACTATACTATGTCCAGCAATGAGAAGTGGGTGACCAGTTCCATTCCTCGCTGCCTTTTCCTTCCCTAACTTAAGAGCAAAATTAGGTACACCTTTACAACTGGGTAAACTGGAGCGTGAATCGAACTCGGCACTTTTGCTGCGAGAGACCAGCACCCTAGCTACTGTGTCAATCGGGGGCTCAGGCATGTTGTATAAGGCAGCTAATATAAGGTTGTGCGTGGTGCTGGCAACTCTATCATGTAAAACTAATAGCCACAGAAACTACTGTTGTAAGAGTATGTGAATGTTTGTGGAGGCTTCCTGGGACTAGCTGTAGTGGTGGTTCTATGCTTCATAGGGAGTGTACAGCAAAATGGTGGTGGTGATGATTGTGATGGTGGTGGTGATGGTGGTGATTGTGATGGTGGTGGTGATTGTGATGATGGTGGTGATGATGGTGATGGTGGCAATGATGGTGGGGGTGATAGTGATGATTGAGATGGTGGTGATGGTAGTAATGATAGCGGTGGTGATGATTGTGATGGTGGTGATTGTCATGGTGATTGTGATGGTGGTGATTGTGATAATGATGGTGGTGATGATGATGATGGTGGTGATGATGGTGGTGGTGATGATGGTGGTGATGGTGATAGTGTTAATGGTAGTGATGGTGGTGATGGTTTTGATTGTGATGGTGGTGGTCATGGTGGTGATGGTGGTAATGATGGTTTTGGTGATGGTGATGATGGTGGTGGTAGCGGTGGTGATGGTAGTTGTGATGGTGATGGTAGTGGTTATGGTTTTGATTGTTATGGTGGTAGTGATGGTGGTGGAGATGATAGTGATGATGATGATGGTGGTGGGGATGGTGGTGGTGATGATCATGATTGTGGTGGGGATGATTGTGGTGGTGATGGTGATAGTGCTGATGGTCCTGATGATGGTGGTTACTAAGTGGGAGATACATCTTGACTAGATGTAAAATTATACGTTAATCTTAGCGGCAATATAAACAGAGTTTGAGGGACAGGCGGTGATATCATAATAATAATACACAAGCAAGAGAAGCTTTCGATACATTGGAAAGTATATTGGAATTAAAAGAAAACAAGTCCAACACAAAAAACAGAATCTTCAACATAAATGTTCAGTCTTATTGTATGTCTGTGAAACATTGAGAACAACACAAATGACAGCATGAAAGATAGAGACTCTTATAAATGGATGTTTACATTGAACAAGAATTGAAATGGTATTACAGGAGTAGAATATGGTAACAACCTTCTTCTTTCTCCGAAAAAGCGTTTGGCTGTTTTACTCTTTACCTCTCAGATACATTTTTTCATCTGAAGTGGCAGATATCTTGGCACCAATGAACTCAGACGTACATGTATGTCTTAGCAGTTGTGAAAATGTGTGCTAAACATACATACCTTGGCAGCTGTGGAATCGGACAGATGTCTTGGCAGAAGTGGGCTCAGAAGGATTTCTTTGCATAATAGAGAGAAAAGGCAACAGAAACGTTTGAATAACAAACTTGTTTCAAAATGGCTCCATTTTCTTTGATAGTGCTTTTTGGAGAGTTTTTTTTCCTTCTTTATTTCTTCTATGTAGGCTAAGATCTTTGTTATATCTTTCTGTCACTGTTGTGTCAGTCTTTTCCTGTAAGCTTTTTTTTTCGCTTTTTGCTATTATGACCCTAAAGTTGTTTATATTATGCCCACCAACTTACATTCCTGGCATGTAGGATTTCATTACATTTTTGCTTTACAGATTGAACAGATCTAGTGTCACACCACACATCCCTGCCTAACACCTTCTTTTATCTGCAGGAACACTCCTACTTTCCTGCTTGACTTGTATAGCTTATGGTTGTTACAATACATATTCTTTATTTTTATCAGGTTTTCGTTATCGATATTTATGATTTCTAACATTGCATACATTTTCATGAGATTTACGAGGCTCTTTGATAATAACAATTGTGCTATTTTTATTCCAGGCCAACCTTTTCTTCTAAACTATTTATCACAGAAAGTCACGTGGCCACTTTCATGGCTTCTGTAGCAGACGTTCTTGCATTAATCAAGGGTGACAACGCTTTCTAGACGGAAGACTTGTACATTATAAAAAGATTTGTTTAAAATTAACTCATTAAAGCAGAGTTCAGCATCCGGCCTACCGGCAGATCACTGAAAAGGATTTAGTAGAACTTTAGATGAGACAGATACTAATGTTTAATAAACAACTAAGTCACAAATTCAAATTGAGAATCATCAAATGTTATATATATTTTTCATTGCTGTATGATATAGAAACATGAACAAGCGATTACAGGAAATAATTGAGTACTTTGCGATGTGGATATAAAGAAGAATGGGGCATGTTTCGTGGACAGAGAAGAAAACACAAATTTAGAGGTCTCAGAAAACCTAGGAATGAAAATAGAATTAATGAAGATCAAAATTAGACACTTAAAATATTTTGGCCATGTAAAAAGACATAACACCTTCCTGAAGACCAAAATAGAAGGCAGAGTTGAAGGCAAACGTGCAAGATGAAGACAGCGTTATAAGTGGGAAGATAACATTAAGAGATGGACAGAAAAGAGTTTATCCGAGTACACCATCATGACAACAGACAGATGACGTTGGAGATCCATTGTAGCCTACCTTCGATGTAAATTGGCACGTGATGATGAGATGATGGAGGGAGAAATCAAGAAGAATGAATGTTTTTTAAGCTAGAGACATTTCGGTCTAGCCCTCCAGCCGGCATTTACACGCACGATATCCCCAGGATTAAAGCTACGCTACTTGTTTCTGCTGTCCCAAAGGAAACCCATGACCTAGCTTACAAAAATCTACTTTAATCATGAAGTACATGAGACAGGAAAACGATATTTTCTGTGATGTAAAGTTGGCATTCAGTAAAATATAATTTAGTTTGAATTTTTGGCCGTTTGGAATGTCAGTAGTCTAGACACTGCCATTTTGGTCTTGCTATAATTATGCACAATGTATATAATCGCGGTGTGAAACGGTAACGGATGAGATGATATATATGTAAAAGCGAAGTCAATGAAGTAGAGGAACACATGAAGAAGAGAACTTGAGACAGACATGAAAACACATTGTGTTGATGGCACAGGACAAGAAGACTTGGCATAAGTCTGCTGAAGGCCTATGCTCCTTGTGGAGCTAAAGGTTATTGATTGATTAAATAGAGAGAAATGACACGACTCTGGATTGTTATCTCATCTACTTTCACAGCAGAAAATTTCCAGACTGAGCACCACGAATATTTGACCTTCTTTCTCCATGAATGCAACACAAACATCGTTTATCTTCTATGGATGTAATGCTTCTCTTTCATGTTATCATTCATTCAAATAATTGTACCAGCTTATGTTATTAAGTGTAGTTTCTGTCGTAGATTTGTCATAGGGGAATTAAGACTTAGGTTGGTCCCTTCTGAATAGAAATAGAACAGGTGATAGCTCAGTGGGAGATAATAATAGAAATAGATTTTCACGAGATGGTGGAAAATAGTAGAGTCTGTCCCTGAAACTCGAGAAGCTTCTCTCGGTCAGCCTATCTCTACAACAGATCTAGATTAGTCAGACAGTCTACTAGAATATGTATATAGTAATATATATATATACCACTCACATACCCACACCCATAAGTGACGACAGTTAGACGCACAGACGTGAAAACTATAACAATGGAATATAGATATTTTTGGATCTTGAATAAGTTTATGTAAATTTTATTTATCATACGAATTTCACCCCAACCATAAATTTGAATATCAATCACATATAAATACACACAGGTTAAAGAATTACTAAAAGAATAGACCCATAGGTGTAATCCTTTCCCCCTCTGTTGAGCCCACGATCCCGTTAGCAGAAAAGTTATAGCCCCCGAAGAGTCACAGATTTATACGCTATGGTCTAGGATTTCCCTCTACAGTTAAGAACAGAGTTGATATTTTAATCTATTCTAAGAGGAAAACATCATTAGCAACAAACTTGCATAAAGAAAACACAAAAGTGGGTGCATAAATTATACCATAAGGGAATCACTCAATCCTGCTTTCTCTCTGTTCATTCACCAGTGGCCACTGACATTCTTTCTTACCTACAAACTTGATGTCTTGCACCTTCAGGCGCAAACTTTAGGACACACACACACAGTGAATCCGTGTTCTTTTTGATAAAGAGAACCCCAGCTCTGCAGATACAGGTTTCATCCAATGTTCCGGGGAGCGTTCACTTTACAACTATATTTTAGGATTACTGTTTCTGTCACTTGAATCAGTTCAGGTAAGAAATTTTAAATGGGCTCACAATGTCAGAATCTCGAGCTTTCTAGTACTTAGGAAATGACAGGTTGGTAACTTCTCTCAATATAAAATTATTGGTCACACCACAATTGGTCAAATGTCGGAAATGTTACTGTTTGTAATTTTTCACACCACAGGGGCTGAATGTACATGAGATTTAGGGAAGAAATATAATCTGGCTCGATAGGCCCAGTTACTGCATTTAGTCTTAAAGTTCGTGAGATGGGTACTCTGTCTCTTTCTGGATGCAAACACAATGCCAGACAGGTTGTAACTTGGAAACCCACGTATTTAAGTACAAAATATTTCTTCTAGGTTATTCTCATATATACTGAAACTGCTGGTAGATTTTGGGCTTGACCCAAATGCTGTATAAAAGAAAAAGAAACATACAGAATACTAAATCATAATATTATATACACCTCCTATCCTACCCTCGCGTAAAATATAATATTCACTTCGGTTATTTAACTTAAATCAGAAACTATTAGCTTAGAGCTTGTCTCATCGTTTAAAACTCCCGTGAAATAAACTCGTCATTTAAAAAAAAATCAATCATCATGAATTAGAAATACGTACATATTCCGTCAATACTCCATGACGAATCAGTGCATTTACCAGTTAGCTAAAATATTCACTGACTGGTTACTAGCAATTTAATTAAATTTATTATAGCTGAATGAGTTTTAGCTAGAAATTATAATTTATTCTGCTATCCACTGTAACACAGTAACTTAGAGAATTAGAATGACTGACCTAACTGGCAACACACTCTGCACCAAAATCTAGTGAAGATATAATTCGAACTAACAATTAATCACTCGACAATACTAGTCACTATATATTTACCTCACACAGAACTACTTAAGACTATTCTCCAACGCAAACTGAGATTATACTTAATAAAGTAATCTAGAAACGAAGCTAGATATGTCTAGAGAAACTGCGGAGTCTGAATGAATGAAGTCTAAACTGATGGGGTTTAAATATAGTAAAGAAAGAAATTAGCCCAGACTTAATACATTTAGCACCTACGTCCAGATTTACATATTTCCTTCTCATTCTGCGAATCAAACGAATTTCTTCGCACCAGTGCCGAAACCCGACTCTCTCTGTTGCGTACGGACTCATTTGAGATCCGACGTAACGTAATAGACCCGACTCGTGCGAGTTTCCTCGTCTTACCAGATCACCCTATTACTGCCTGCAGACTATGATCATAAACGCAATATGAGCGAGCTCGTCTTTGATCTCAAATCTTTCACCGTGAATAATTAACTTATAGGCGAACAGATCAGGGAAAAGTGATAAACAATGGTCTTCCTTATTATCCATGTCAAGAACGAATTAACACGATTCGATCTCTAATCAAAGAACTTAGCTAACCGCAATAAAATGCATTGCTAAATTAGAAAGGAAATGACAAAGGTTTGAATTTCTAACAATCTAGCATATGCGAAAAGAAAGGTAAAAGAGCGAAAGAAAGGTAAAAGACAAGTGTAGAATAAAGAAAAGATATATAAAATCTATTAATCATAATATCTCTGCCACAGTTTCCAAGGGTCTCTGAAGAGACAAAGAATAAAAAACTAGAACCCTCAAGCATATCATATAAGAAACTAAAATGAGGTTGTGCATGTGGTTGGCAACCTCATCATGTAAAACCAGTTGCCACACAAACCACTGTTGTAGGAGCACGTGACTGCTTGGTGCAGGTTTAATGCAAAAAGGGACCAGCTGCAGTGGTGGCTCCACGCTAAGTAAGTAACACAAAGGAAAATGATGATGATGATGTCATCCATTCATGTGTAACTCTATCATCTAATGTTATCTTGTATGTGTCTCTATCATTTAATGTTATCTTTTATGTGTAACTCTATCATCTTATGTTATCTTTTATGTGTAACTCTATCATTTAATGTTATCTTTTATGTGTAACTCTATCATCTTATGTTATCTTTTATGTGTAACTCTATCATCTAATGTTATCTTTTATGTGTCTCTATCATTTAATGTTATCTTTTATGTGTAACTCTATCATCTAATGTAACACAATTTTGACATTTCCTTCTCTGTAGCTCTCCAGCATTCCGCACCATAGAGAAGACAGAAAACACACAGCTCTGATATAATGTGTCTATATCATCTTATGTTATCTTTTATGTGAATTCTATCATCTAATGTTATCTTGTATGTGTCTCTATCATTTAATGTTATCTTTTATGTGTAACTCTATCATCTTATGTTATCTTTTATGTGTAACTCTATCATCTAATGTTATTTTTTTATGTGTTTCTATCATTTAATGTTATCTTTTATGTGTAACTCTATTATTTTATGTTATCTTTTATGTCTCTATAATCTAATGTTACCTTTTATGTGTAACTCTATCATCTTATGTTATCTTTTATGTGTAACTCTATCATCTTATGTTATCTTTTATGTGTAACTCCATCATCTTATGTTATCTTTTATGTGTATCTCTTATCATCTTGTGTTATCTTGTATGTGTCTATATCATCTTATGTTATCTTTTATGTGCAATTCTATCATCTTATGTTATCTTTTATGTGTCTCTATCATCTTATGTTATCTTTTATGTGTAGCTCTATCATCTTATGTTATCCTGTATGTGTTACACTATCATCTTATAGCATCTTTTATGTGTAACACTTTCATATTACGTTATCTTTGATATGTAGCTATATGTTTTCTGCCATAAATATCACTATCATCATGTGTTATCTTCTGTTTTATAACAGTGTCAACTATGTTATCTTTCATATTGGACACCATCACCTTAAGTTCTCTTCCATATAGAACACCATCACTTTATGTTATCTTTAATATAGAACACCATTATCTTATGTTCTCTTCCATATAGATCAACATCATCTTATGTTCTCTTCTATATAGAACACCATTATCTTATGTTCTCTTCCATACAGAACATCATCATCTTATGTTCTTTTCCATATAGAACACCATCATCTTATGTTCTCTTCCATATAGAACACCATCATCTTATCTTCTCTTCCAGATAGAACACCCCCATCTTATGTTCTCTTCCATACAGAACACCATCATCTTATGTTCTCTTCCATACAGAACAATATCATCTTATGTTCTCTTCCATACAGAACACCATCATTTAATGTTCTCTTCCATATAGAACACCATCATCTTATGTTCTCTTCCATATAGAACACCATCATCTTATGTTCTCTTCCATATAGAACACCATCACTTTATGTTATTTTTCATATAGAACACCATTATCTTATGTTCTCTTCCATATAGATCAACATCATCTTATGTTCTCTTCTATATAGAACACCATTGACTTATGTTCTCTTCCATACAGAACATCATCATCTAATGTTCTCTTCCATATAGAACACCATCATCTTATGTTCTCTTCCATATAGAACACCATCATCTTATCTTCTCTTCCATATAAAACACCACCATCTTATGTTCTCTTCCATACAGAACACCATCATCTAATGTTCTCTTCCATATAGAACACCACCATCTTATGTTCTCTACCATATAGAACACCACCATCTTATGTTCTCTTCCATATAGAACACCGTCATCTTATGGTCTCTTCCATATAGAACACCGCCATCTTATGTTCTCTTCCAGACAGAACACCATCTTATGTTCTCTTCCATATAGAACACCATCATCTTATGTTCTCTTCCATATAGAACACCATCATCTTATGTTCTCTTCCATATAGAACACCATCATCTAATGTTCTCTTCCATATAGAACACCACCATCTTATGTTCTCTTCCATATAGAACACTGTCATCTTATGTTCTCTTCCATATAGAACACCATCACTTTATGTTATTTTTCATATAGAACACCATTATCTTATGTTCTCTTCCATATAGATCAACATCATCTTATGTTCTCTTCTATATAGAACACCATTGACTTATGTTCTCTTCCATACAGAACATCATCATCTAATGTTCTCTTCCATATAGAACACCATCATCTTATGTTCTCTTCCATATAGAACACCATCATCTTATCTTCTCTTCCATATAAAACACCACCATCTTATGTTCTCTTCCATACAAAACACCATCATCTAATGTTCTCTTCCATATAGAACACCACCATCTTATGTTCTCTTCCATATAGAACACCACCATCTTATGTTCTCTTCCATATAGAACACCGTCATCTTATGGTCTCTTCCATATAGAACACCGCCATCTTATGTTCTCTTCCAGACAGAACACCATCTTATGTTCTCTTCCATATAGAACACCATCATCTTATGTTCTCTTCCATATAGAACACCATCATCTTATGTTCTCTTCCATATAGAACACCATCATCTAATGTTCTCTTCCATATAGAACACCACCATCTTATGTTCTCTTCCATATAGAACACTGTCATCTTATGGTCTCTTCCATATAGAACACCGCCATCTTATGTTCTCTTCCATATAGAACACCACCATCTTATGTTCTCTTCCATATAGAACACCATCATCTAATGTTCTCTTCCATATAGAACACCTCCATCTTATGTTCTCTTCCACCTCAAGGAGCATAGGCCAACAACAAACTTATACGAAGTATTCCTGTCCCGTGCCATCAGCTCAAGGTCTTTCTATGTCTTCATGTCCTCCTGTTGATCACTATATGTGGACATCCGCACTTGTTGGTTACAGCTGAGGTCATCCACACTTAATGAATAAGACAAAAAATAAAGCAAAAGAAGCAATGGATGTGCACGGTGTATGTGACTAATATAAGAATTTCA
Source organism: Oreohelix idahoensis (assembly GCA_024509875.1). Lineage (NCBI taxonomy): Eukaryota > Metazoa > Mollusca > Gastropoda > Stylommatophora > Oreohelicidae > Oreohelix > Oreohelix idahoensis. The sequence goes on from JAMPIV010006635.1 coordinate 41,844, forward strand.
CTAACAAGTAAAATACATAATTGTATCAATAAACAATTTTATCTACATAATTCCAAATTAATAATAAAAAAACATACAAGAAACAAGAGCAAAAATAACTTTCAGAAATTTAGAAAATGTTAGCAATAATAGCCCCTTCAGTCATAACTGACTATGGGAATGTGCCCCAGAGTTGACAGCCCTCAGCTGCTTATTTTCCTGGTGTTCCTTTTGACGTTTTCTCCTCTCTTCTGCTTGCAGTGAGAGCTTCTTTTTGCCTATCAGACGTGGCACCATAAAGAGCATCATCACTTGGTGTGACTGGCAGCCCCATCCTCCCACGTTGCTGGATTTATGTCCAGTGCCCTCATGTCTCTCTTGCACACATCTTTGAACCTCAGCTGTGGTCGCCTAACTGTTCTTTTGCTATCTGCCAGTTGTCCATAGAAGATATCTTTCGAGATGCGACCATCTTCCATGCGGCAGACATGGCCAAGCCAGTGTAGACTGTGCTGTCTAAGCAGTGTATACATGCTTTAAAACCAGTACGTGGCAACACCTTGACATTTGTGACTTTTTCCTTCCACAAAATACTGAGGATGTGGCGTAGATACTGTAGATGGAAGTTATTGAGCCTACTTACTTGCTTAGCATATATTGTCTATGTCTCACTGCCATATAGAAGTGTGCTGGTGACGCAGGTATTATATACCATAGCTTTGGTCTTCATTGTGAGTTCGAAGTTTCCTCAAACATGTGTTGTGAGGCAGGCAAAGGTGGCTGCAGCATTGCCAATGCGGCTGTCAATTTTTGTGTCCAGAGAGAGTTTGTTTTTGATGGTAGATGCCAGGTTTTAGAAAACATAGTCTAACAAATGTGAGAATATTTCAGTGATAAAAGCAGTGAAGACTGGAAATAATGCTCTCACATGGAAAATTTGCCCTGTGTAGCTCCGGGGGTCTCAAAAGAGACAAAGAAAGAACAGGACTACTGTACCCTTGGGCATGTTGTACAAATTGACCAATAGGAAGTGATGCATGAGTCTGGCAATCTCTCATCACGTGAACACACTGCCACAGAAAACACCACCACAAGCGCATGTGACTGCTTGATGCAGGCCTCCTGCAAGGAGACCCTCTGTAGTGGTGGCTACATGCTTCATAAGGAGTGCACACGGGAATGATGATGATGGACTTTCTATCACAGAAAAATGTCCACATGCAAACTGTCTTACAAAAAAACCAATCAGATAAGATTATAATGCATCATCTCATAATCGGAACCTCTTCTACCCCAGTAAAACGAAGTGTAGAGGTGACCCAAAGAGCACAAGGCTCCTGGGCAAAACATGTAATCAAAATGTTTGACAAACAGGTGATTAGCCCATTGTGCCTTTATAACTGCATCACAGATACAAATGGGTTCGTCCACATATGATGTCACACAATTTTTGCCATTTTTTAAACACTCCTCTCACTTTTTGCCACAGAAACCCAGACCTTCCCTTTTATTGTGAAGTGATAAATCTCTTAACCCCCATTTGAGGGAAACTCAATTTGTTTGTCCTACTGAAAAGAAAAAGTGTAATTAAAGGTAAGTTAGTTTACTAGTTCAGACAAAAATAACAATCTTTCAAGTAATATAGTGTTTAATTAACCAGGATTTTACAAAGACTGCTTTGCTGGTTAAATGTGGCTAAATCTATTAAAAATATCGCTCATTTTTGGCTTAATTTAAAAAATAAACAATAAAACAATGAAATATAAATACAAAGTAAACACATCAATAACTTCAGTTCTTACTTAAGTTAAAGTTTCATAAAATAAAGCTACACTTAAAAGAAAATCCACACTATAACAAGGGTTAAAAACTGAAGTTGTTATTAGTGCATTATTTCCCTTCGTTATCATTATCCCATGGCAAAGTAAAAGGCTCCCTGATTGAAAGAACTAGAAATCTATCTGCTTTCAGATCAACATCGTTTACTGCAAAGGTCTGTATTACTGTATATTTTAAAAAAGATGTAAATAATAAAAAAACAATTTAAAACAATTAAAGGTTATAACAATTATCCTATCCTACGAGGGAGTAGTTAGTTAACTATGAGAACGGAGGTTACAAAATCTATTTTGTTTCGACACCATTTATGAAAGAAGCAGACCTATCTCAAATTTGTGTGTGTGGCATCACATTTGTTCAACACCCCCCATCATCACAAGGTTTTAGAACACACACACCCCCCCCCCATTATTGTGCGACATCATTACGTGGATAACCCCAATATCCTAGGACAGTTTTCTATATTCTCCTGAAGGGAAAACACCTGCACATTGTTTACAATAATTTTAAGAGATCAGTGATAGTCTTGTAACGTTTGTGCAAGGCTCACGAGCTGATCGATACATTAAGGCTGCTGAAGTCTGAAGCGTATCCAATGATATCCGAGTTCTCAGTGCACTAATTACATCCATGCTTGTCTGCGGCCTCGATGCTGTGGAGTTATTAAAGTGTAAAACTTTTAGCTGCAAGATATGACCCAAGATGGGGGCTAAACTTTAGACACTGTTGATGTTGTACACTTGAACATTAGGTGTTTAAAAACTGTCAAACAGTGAACATTTTATGCTGCCTGAGCTCCACAAGTGTTATATCACCTGTGATCATGTTGTTATATTATATAGCATGTGAAAATGTTACGTTATATTATCTGTGAACATGTTAAGTTATATTATCTGTGAACATGTTAAGTTATATTATCTGTGAATATGTTAAGTTATTTAATCTGTGAGCATGTTAAGTTATATTAAATGGGAGCATGTTAAGGTATAATAGCTATGAACATGATGTGTTATATAATATGTGAACACATTAAGTTATTAACTGTAAGCATACTAAGTTATATACTATGTGAACATGTTAAGTTATATTAAATGTGAGCATGTTAAGTTATATAATCTGTGAACATGTTAAGTTACATTAAATGTGAGCATGTTAAGTTATTTAATCTGTGAACATTGTAAGTTACATTACCTGTGAGCATGTTAAATTATATAATATGTGAACACATTAAGTTATATTAACTGTGAACATGTTAAGTTATATAATCTGTGAACATGTTAAGTTATATTAAATGTGAGCATGTTAAGTTATATTAACTGTGAACATGATGTGTTATATAATATGTGAACACATTAAGTTACATTAACTGTGAGCATGCTAAGTTATATAATATGTGAACAAGTTAAGTTATAATAAATGTGAGCATGTTAAGTTATATAATATGTGAACATGTTAAGTTATATTAAATGTGAACATGTTAAGTTACATTAGCTGTGAACATGTTAATCTATATTAGCCATGAACATGTCATGTTATCTGAAGTGTGAACATACCATATGGAGCAAGAACATGCATTGAAAACATATATTATGTGACCTAAACTTAAAGCCTGTTACATAAGCTGTGAACATGTTATGTCAGGTGTAAATGCATCCAAAGCTTTGAACATATTTATGAACTAAGGAAATATTATTGTACCTGACTTCAAAGGTAGTGCTATGATAGACACTGCCGTATGGGTGTAAAGTGTTAGAAACTTCATCTGTACTAGGTTCTTGTTTAATGACATGGGGTGACCACTTTCCTGCCTTTACCTTCCTTAACTCACAGCACAGTTAGATATCCATTTTTTACAGCCGAGTAAACTGAAGGGTGATGTCCAATTTGCCTTGAGAACTAAGTGCTTGAACTGCTCTGTGACTCAGATGCTTACTCTATCTTTGGACATTTTAACTGTATCTAACTATAAATATTTTATCACTGTTATTTTGAGAGAGTCAATGTTAAATTTGACATACGAGGGAAGGTCAAAAAGTAATGCCTTCTATTTTTTATGTATGTAAATAATGCATCGGTGTGCAATTTGTAAATTTAGCAGGATTCCTCAAACACTCTTCTGCACTGTATAGCATTACCAACCTGTTTCAGTAACAGGTGGCACCACTGTAACAGTTTAAAAATGGCTGCCAAAGACGTTCAGTTAAAACAACGTTATGTCATAGAATTCCTCAATGCTGAAGGCGAGACCCCAATTCGCATCCACGAACGTTTGAAGAATGTTTATGGAGATTCAACAGTGGATGTTAGCACTGTCCGACATTGGGTACATCGTTGTGATGAAGCTGAAGTAGGTCAATCCTCAATGGCTGACGCAAAGCGGACTGGCCGTCCGTCTACCGCAGTGACCCCACACAACATTCATCGAGTTGATGGCATCATTCGTGGTGACCGTCGAGTAACACTGGATGAACTTTCTTCCATGTTGTCCATTAGTAAAGGCAGTGTCCAGAACATCATTAAAGACCTGGGTTATTCAAAAGTTTGTGCACGGTGGGTACCCAGAATGTTGACAGACAGACATAAAGAAACAAGGAAAACCATAGCCATCAACCACCTGCACCGTTACGAAACTGAAGGAGAAGAGTTTTTATCGAATATTGTGACAGGTGATGAAACTTGGGTTCATTTTTTTGAACCAGAATCCAAGAGGCAGTCAATGGAATGGCATCACACAACATCCCCGACAAGAAAGAAGTTCAAAAGTTCACCATCTGTAGGGAAAGTTATGGCCTCCGTGTTTTGGGATGAGAAGGGTGTGATTCTTCTCGACTTCTTGGAACAGGGAAACACTGTGAATGCAGACCGTTACATTGAAACTTTGAAGAAGCTCAGAGGACGTCATCGGCGACTTTACCCATTAAAAGATCAGAGAACTGCACTACTGTTGCACGATAATGCCACGCCACACACCGCTAAACGCACCATTGATGCGATTGCAGAATTTGGCTGGACATTATTAGCACATCCCCCTTACAGTCCCGATCTTGTACCTTCTGACTTCCATCTGTTTGGACCACTGAAAGAAGATCTTCGCGGACATCACTTTGAGGACACTGAGACCCTTAAACGCGCCGTACGCCAGTGGTTTAGGAAAAAGGATACAAATTTTTACCGTGTGGGGATACATGCCCTTGTGAGAAGATGGACAAAAACTTAACAAATAACGGAGACTACATTGAGAAATAAATTTTTGAAGTTCAGACTTGGGGCTACATTTCAATGTGAATTTTATCTGTTTTCTTGCCTATTGAATGAAATTAAAAATTACGAGGCATTACTTTTTGACCTTCCCTCGTATGAACGTGAGAGCAGCTTCATGAACGTACCCGTGGGCCATGCAGACGCAAACGTTCAGTTTCCTGCTGTAGTAACTCTTCATACCCTCCTTCTTCCTCTTTTTCTTTCTCAAGTTCAAGGTGAAGTTTCTCCTTCAGCTGCTGCTCTTGTTCTCGTCGAGTTCTGATCTGGTGAAGAAAACAGGCCATTTATAGATCATCTGCTTATTAAATATACAGTCAAATACATAATTGGAACATCAGCTACACAAGATTTAAAGTCAAATTCACAACCAGAACATCAGCTACACAAGATTTAAAGTCAAATTCACAACTGAAACATCAGCTGAATGATATTAAAAGTCAAATTCACAACCGAAACATCAGCTACACAAGATTTAAGTCAAATTCGCAACTGGAACATCAGCTGAATAATATTTAAAGCCAAACTGACCACTGGAACATCAGCTGGATAAGATACAAAGTGTAATTCATGACTGGAACATCAGCTGAATAAGATACGAAGAGTAATTCATGACCAGAACATAAGTTAAATAAGATACAAAGTGTAATCCACCACTCAAACATCAGTTAAATAAGATACAAAGTGTAATCCACCACTGAAACATCAGTTAAATATAATACAAAGTGTAATTCACCGCTGGAACATCAGCTAATTAAGATACAAAATGTAATTCACCACTGGGACATCAGTTAAATAAGATACAAAATGTTATTAACCATTGGGACATCAGCTAAATAAGATACAGAGTGTAGTCCACCACTGGGACATCAGCTGAACAAGTCAAATCTGTCACTGGAGCATCCATGAAATAACACTTAAAGTCAATCCACCACTGGATCATCAATCAAATAAGAAAAGTGTAATTATCCACTGGAATATCTGTTCAGCAAAATATATCAAATACATCATAGACAAATATACGAGGAGGCTTCAAATGAAAACCTTAAATTTGCTATAGAAATTTGAAACACCGTACCATTGTCATGTAAGTTGGCAGTATTGTTGCTAAGGACGTCAAGAGTGTCCTGCAGGTGGCATCACGGTGCAGACAAACCACATGACGTCACAGCAGGAGTTTAAAGATGGCCGCCCCACTATTGACATGCACCAAAGAGGAGCAGCGTTCTGTTATCCGTTTTTTGAACAGGGAAGGGGTGAATCCTATAGAAATTCATCGACGAATGAAGGTCCAGTATGGTGATGCATGCCTGTCACTCCAGCAAAGTGGACGAGTGGAGTAGGAAATTCCGAAACGGCGTGAAATCTGTGACAGATTGTTCTCGACCGGGTCAGGCACACCATGTAGTGACCCCAGAGTCAATTGCAGCAGTTGAACGCACCGTGATGGAAAATCGCCGAGTGACTGTGAATGAAATAGCCGCACTTCTGGACATCAGTCAAGGTTCAGCACACCACATCATTCATGATGTGCTCCAGTTCCACAAAGTCTGTGCAAGGTGGGTGCCACTGCAGCCTACTCCAGAAACTTGTTGCCACAAAAACTTCAACAAACATGGACAAGTCAAATACAGAATATAAATCAACACAGCCGTCCAAGACAGAAGAAGGTCCTCTGGAAAGGAGGCGCATGAAGCAACCCAGAGAAAGCCGAAAGGAGTCTGGGTTGCCGACTAACCTTTTTTTCATCTAGGAAAATCTCCAGGATTGGCACCTGGAATGTTCGCACTCTATGTGAACAAGGGAAAACTGCACAGGTAGCAGCAGAAATGGAAATTCATCATCTCATCTCAACCCATAACCCGTCATGGGTCGTAGGGGTGCTGTTGCGTGCATATTTTGACGCACATATTACAAAAATCGATATGGCTATTTAATATGAAAAAAATATAGACATTCATTCATTTGTGTATGAAAATGCTGTCTATAGTAAAAGCGAGAGAATCCATGTTTGATTCACACTTTTGATTATAGGAGTAATCGTTCTGGATATTGATCCGGCGCAAGGATATTGCGCTTACGTTTGTACTTATTTTTTTAGGGCCAGAAAATATATTAATTTGCTTATTGTGTTTATGGCCTGAATTCATATGTATTACATATTATTAGTACAAGTAGAATCAGTCCTATATTGTATATTTTGGATGGGTAGGCGGGACTAGATTCTTATTATTCCGGTCTAGCGGAAGTATGAGTTGTCTTGACAAGTCGTGATGAGTTCCGATGTACCGTGATAATGGCGGGTACGCATTTTTCAAAGGGCTGGTAGATTCTTAAGGAAATATAATTCATGAGGTGGTTTTCTTCTAAAGGAGATGGTATCTCTACTATAGTTTATGTTAGAGACTCTCCTAAGGTACAGTACCATGTATAATTCGGACTCCATGTATTGCCAGACCCTATTTTGATGATCTCATGTCGATTCGACCTAGATGGAACATTGTGCTTCGTATCGCTAGGGTCGTGTTTTGTATCGACAAAGATGACAGACTTTCCTACAGCGGTTATGGCTACGTGAATTAACCTGATCACCGTAGAGCTGTATGGAAACATTTATGAAATCATTTATATACCCATTATAAATTAACTCTGGCTTATATTCTCCTTCCTATGAATGAGTGAACGACAACTCAGGGAGGCAGCCATGTTAGATTTCGGTCATCATATGTTTTGATCACTGCCAAGAGAACAGATTATTTATCCTATTATCGGACAGTGACCGGGAGATCTCAGTCTTACTAGAAACCCCCTTTCGTGGTTTCATAATATATACTACAAACTATGGACGTCAAGTAACTTTAGTTATTTATCGATCTGCCTTCACTGACGCGTTTAGTCAGATAGGGGGATGCGGCCATAATATATCATGACATTGAACTTTTGATGTACTGCCCATTATTTCTGCATGTGTCATGACTTCAGATCTGCTATGTATACCTACAAATTGATATGTCAACATACCATGATGTACTCGTATGTCCCAGTGTGTACGTCTGAATAAATTGAGTAAACAAAGATTCCAGCAGTCTGCATTGGTGCCTTGTAGACACAAGTGTATGAGTGGTTATATTGGTCAGCACACGAACAGTACACCATTCGCGGTAATCACACTCTACACTTCTACTTCATACATACACCATCCTGCGTCGGTTGAAGTGACCAAGTTTAGGGCCTGCTTCCCCTGGAGCCTTTGCCTTCCCTAACTCAGGACTAGGGTGAGTTACCCATTTACAGCTGGGTAGACTGGAGCATGCCTGATCTCAACAACACACCACTCTTCCTTACAGAGCATACAGACTGACACTTTACAGAGTGGAAAGAAGAAAAGAAACTTTACAGTGGCGAGCCAGATTCCTGGGTCCAGCTTACGCAGTTTTGTGTTGAGAATCACAGTTTACAGCTAAAAGAACATTCGTTTGACCACATCAACACCAGTAGGACAGCTATACAGTCGATGTCAGCTTGACCTGTATTACCGATAGGATGCTGTATCTAGGTCAGCGCTTGTTGACAGTTTTTCGCTGTACAGACAGTATTACACAGGACAGTGGTATCAAGTGTAGAAAATATCTGGAGCAGTATTGTTGACATTTCTCAACGTACAGAAGAATCACAGTGTTGTTGAACATAAAGTGCATAGTTCATCGTTGGATCTTCATATGCTCAACAGAGAAAAATTGACAGTGTAATAGTTTAAAATTAAATCTATTACTGAATAAAGTGGCAAGTTATTAGTATTAAAATAAACTGTGCCTGCTTTACAACACTATACCTGCAACACATTCCATTCATGACATAAATTATATTGTATGCTATATGCTATTTATGCTTACATGTTATTTGTTATGTATTAAATTAGTTTATGTTCTGTGTGACTAGTACAAGGTATGCCGAGTGACATTGGTCTGGACTAGTATTCTATAGGTACACATTTTCTTAATTGGAAATTTGTTAGCAACAATTTGCTGCTATTTCTGTTAGTTGTGATGAGGTGTTCTTTTCTTCGTTGTTTTTGGTAATAATTTTGTGTTCCTTAGTTTTGTTTGATTTGTTTGTATAATTGTAGGTCTCATCTTTTCTATTTTTGATTTCTTTACACCCTTATGTTTATACACTGTGGCGTATTTCTCTTGTTATATTATGGCAGTTATCATCACGGTTTCTGTGATCATTTTTTTTCATTTCTCCTATTTAATTTAATTTGATCTCTGCAAATGTGTTCATATTGTCTTTTCTTGTTTGTCCTTTGTAATGTCTTTAGTTGACATATGACGTATAGTGGTATACACTGATAGTATAGTACAGATAAGTACTTTATGATTGTTATTGTTATAAAACAAAATGTACAAGACCTTTGTAAGGCTTGTCTCCCAAAGTGATTGGTAAAGGGAAATATTTTTTCCACAGGTACTCAAGTGATCTTTGATTACATTGAGGTATACAAGACCTTTGTAAGGCTTGTCCCCACAGTATTTGAGATACAGTTATTGTTGTCCACAGGTACTCAAGTTATCATTGGTTATTATAAACCATACAAGTTTGGACTAAGACTAAGTCTATGGTATAGACTTGTCTCCCATTAAAACGAAATAGGGTAATTTATTTACTTTTTCAGGTTTCTGATTTAAGAAGACAATATGTCTACATTAGATTATTTCATTGCACAAGGAAAATCTCTTGATAAGACTGGAAAAGACTTAGAACAATGGCCTGTTGCTCAATATGACAAAGCATTAGCTGCAGAAGAGAAAAAAACTGCTGCTGCTGTTGAAGAAAGAAAAGCTGCTGCTGAGGAAAAAAAAGCTGCGGCTGAGGAGAGAAAACTTCAAATAGAAGAAAAAAAAGCTCTGGCTGAAGAAAAAAGATTAGAGAGAAGCTGCTGCTGAAGAAAAAAAAGCTCTGGCTGAAGAAAAAAGATTAGAAAAAGAAGCTGATACTGCTGCTGAACTAAAGAAATTGCAGATGCAAGTGGAGGAAAGGAGATTTGAGGCAGAACAGAAGAAATTAGAAGCTGATGCAGAGCAGAAAAAATTGGAAGTTGCTGAAGAACAGAAGAAATTAGAAGCTGCTGCAGAACAGAAAAAATTAGAAGTTGCTGCTGCTGCAGAACAGAAAAAATTAGAAGTTGCTGCTGCTGCAGAACAGAAAAAATTAGAAGCTGCTG
>JAMPIV010006636.1:0-15000 GCA_024509875.1 Oreohelix idahoensis
CAGCCTATTATTGCCCCAAGCACGGATAGGTGGGGCCACCAGACCACTATTATTGCCCCCAAGCACGGAGAGGTGGGGGCCACCAGACCTCAGCACCAGAGCTACATCTTCAAAGTTGAGTGAGCCTCTGGTCTGCTGAGAAATTCACCAACTCAATATAGTTACTAACAATCCCATAAAATTCCTGCAATTTACTGGACACTGTGTAGTCAATATAGACTGGAGTGATGAGGCCACCCCAACAGCACAACCATTAAACGGTCTCCCAAATTAGATGACTACTATAAACATTAATAAAACTAAATAGTCTAGTAACATACATATGTACACTCTTGCATTTATTATGTAATATTCCATGCATTTTTTTCATAATTTCTAAATCTTTTATAAGTTCTGGTCAAAATAAAACTTGATCCAGAACAAAATAAAATGTAAGAAAATTTCTATCAAAAATTGTACACACTTGAGTTAGTTCAGTGTATTATAACATTTGTTAATATTATTAGACTTTGTAAATATCTGTGTGTGTGTCTATAACTATCACACCACATTACATATCATTACCCTAGACATTTAACGTAGCCACATTCATTAGAACACACAAAAAGATAAGTGTGAGGTCGTAGTGGTAGCGAGAAGGGCCTTCTGACAATTCACAGTTACATATTATCTCAGGAGCCTTCACAGCTGACCTCATGCATCACACGTAGTACCATCACCACCATACAATACCATCAAACCCACTACAGTACCCTAGACATTTAACGTAGCTAACATACATAATTGTAGAATAGGTCTGTTTGAGGTCATAAGTGGTAGCAGAAAGGCCTCCTGTAACTCACATAGACTGTTATCATCAGGAGCCTTCACAGCTGACCTCATCCAGGACACTAGGTAACATAACAATCACATAATAACATCAAAAACCACTACAGATGTATGTAACTCGTTAATGTTAGTTCAAACACAAATAATATTCTTACTGTCCAGACACACTTTACCCGTTAATCTTTAGAGTAATATTGGTGAATTTTAACCATCTTCTCGGAGTTACGTTGTGCGTGCTCGAGAATTAAATTCTTCTGAGAGTTTCACATTGGTGGGCGGACAACGGGAACGTGAGCCTATTAGAGTGCTCCAAACAAATGTACTTAGCAGAGAGCATTTGTTTTTTTATTTTTCTAACGTTCGTGGTTACAAGCCATCAGACGATTTGTGGTACTAACGCCGCTAGTGTGAGAGAAAAGGCTCCACCCTAACCGCCTACAGTAGAAGAGAGTGTGGAGAAGGCTTTCGTCATCACATAATTGATGAACCACAGCTGCAGGACTCAGCTAGAGTTCAGTTTCTTGTAAAATAGGCGAAAGCAACGGACGTTTGACAAATCCTCACCTACGTCTCCGTGACGAAAACTTTTATCTAAATTTCACCAATCTTTCCATATTTATTTTTACTTTTAAAGACTAATTCATTATTAAATTTGTTACATGTTGCTTTAAAACTAAGCATGCATAGTCGCTCCAGTTTTTTTAATATGTATGAAAGCAAACGTATGAGCCAGAATATTATATATATATATATATATATATATATATATATATATATATATATATATATATATATATATATATATATATATATATATATATATATATATATATATATATATATATATATATATATATATATATACCTAGACATATATTTACCTCTAAACAGAGCTATTACTTATAAGAGGGATTTCGTTGGATTACACCAACTGGGGGCTTGAACGGGCTAAACCATTGTTCAAATCCTTCACAAAAGGCGACGGACCAGATAGAATGCGTTAACAATTGTTCAGCCCAATGCAACATTGTTTGTGACTTCTGGAAATATCTTGTGAACCTCCCTTAAGGTACAAGTGCCCTTAACCTTCTATCTAAATCTCTGCAAAGAGTAATCTTGCGCGCAGGTAGATACCTTGGAAGCCAATATTAGATACTTGTTACCGCTACGTCTCTGTATTGGTGATTTATGGTTCGAATGTTGTTGTGGGCCGTCTCTTCGTTATGGATAATGACGACGAGACAAACGCAACAGTAACGATTGGGTCATAAGACTGACACATTGGTAAGTAAGGCATACTGGACCCATTGTTGAACGTGAATGACGATACGATTTATTACAGAAAGACGTTGACATCATGTGCAAGTACAGTTCATCGATATGGTTTTGACAGTATATACATTGGCATATACAAGGGGATTGACATAAGTCTTGGGCCTGACCATGAAGAAGTCACAGGAGGAAGATGAAACTTGGCACATTTAAAGTTCATCATATTTGCACTGAATGTGTGAAGTACGCGTTTGTTTTTTCAATGGGTTTTCCCGCTACGGTGCACGGCGCAATGTACCCTATCGACCGGATCTGCTGCTCCAAAGATTTGACAAAACAATGGAAAAGAAGGAGGCCAGAGCTGTGATAAAATTACTGATGTTTCAGGGGAAAACACCTACAGAAATACACAGGGAGATGGAACCAGTGTTTCGTGATTCTTGTCCTTCATATACTTTGGTAAAAGCCTGGTGTCAACAGTTTAATTGCGGCCGCTCAAATGTTGCTGATCTGCCAAGATCTGGTAGACCAGCCTCAGAGTGCAACGATGAAAATGCAACAAGAGTGAAGAAAATCATTGACCAGGATCGAAAAATGACAATTGTGGAGATAGCTAGTAGAGTAAAACTAAATGAAAGAACAGTTTATAGAATTTTACACAACAGACTGAACATGAGAAAAGTGTGTGCACGCAGGGCTCCGCGACTGTTGACACGTGGACAGAAGCAAACGAGGGTAAATTGCTGTCAACAGTTGCTCAAAAAGTGTCAGTCAAAAATTTTTTTGGAGACCATGGTGACAGTAGATGAGACTTGGGTACACCATTATGACCCCGAATCCAAAATTGCCAGCATGCAATGGAAAACACCGGGCTCCCCAACACCTGTCAAGCCGAGAGCGCAGAAATCTGCAGGAAAAGTGATGCGGACTGCTTTTTGGGACGGTAAAGTTGTCCTTTTGAAAGATTATCTGCCTCGTGGCAACACAGTTAATGGACAGTACTATGCAGATCTTCTCACCAAACTAAGAAAGGTTGTGACCAGGTAACGATGGATGACGCGCACTCAAAATCTTCCGTTGCTTCAAGACAACGCGTCCTCTCACAAAGCACGGCTTGTGCAGCTAGCAGCCAACGATTTTTGAATTTTGAAATTCTTCCACGCCCACCATATTCTCCAGATTTGGCTCCATCAGACTTTTTTCCATTCCCAAATCTTAAAAACCAGCTAAAAGGAAATCATTTTGACAGCGATGAAGAGGTTATACTGGCATGTGATGACTGGTTTAGTTTTAAAAATAGGGTGTTCTAATCCCAAGGTCTTTTCAAGGTCAAGCAGAGACGGCAGAAGTGTATCAATTCAGACGGTGGCTATATAGAAAAGGAATAAACACTATACAAAATTTCAGCTCTCTGTGACATGTCCTTCATGGTCAGGCCCAAGACTTATGTCAATCCTCTTGTATAATAATCAACATGGACGTTGACTGAATGCTCTAGCCGTTACCACACGAAGGTTAACGGAAGCTCTACAGTAACGTACCAGTAGAGTACATGGGTTTACAACAGTGACCATGATAAAATCTTGGAGCATATATTTATAAATTAATTACGATCCAAATAGCTCTTAGCGTAAACTGGACGCACTACCAGCTGACATAACCGGTCAAGCTGAAGCTCTGAAGTTAGGTGTAGGAGACCAAGTATCGGAGGCGAGATACTTAAAACGAGCCGTTTCTGGCTAAATATTTGAAATAAAACGATTCTTGGTATTGCTCATCAAGAATATCATCTTCATCTTTCAGATGATTATAATTTCTTTATCACCGTGTCTTTCCTTGCTAAGGACAAGCACACGAAAAATTCATGTCTATACAAGACGGAGGATATCGGGATCTGCCTCAAGTACGTTGCCCATATAGCAATTCCCCGTATTATAATGGTGCACGGTCGTACGCAAAGAACATTACAAAACATATCAATGCTGTGCTCATGATGAACGTCTGAAAATACAGGGCGTGTATCTGAGAGCTGTAAACATTTATCTGACCCTCAACGAATATAAAGTATTTAACAATACTCTTGAGTTTTGGTCATTGTTGGACCACTACTGCAAAGTAGGGGAGGCAATCTGTGACAGGAACTGAAGGGAAATGAAAATGGTTCTCAAATAGGTCAGTGGCGGAATAAGATTTGAAGGTTACTGTGTGTAGAAAAAATATAACAACCCATAAACAATTAAACGGAATACAATGTAGTAGGGTTTTTTGCCCGGTGAATACATGAGACATTGAGGAAGCTTTCTAATAGCATTACAACGGAGTCCTGAGGGAGACCAAAACCCCAATCTGAGGTGGCGCCGTAGAGAGCATCGCCACTTGGTGCGATCGGCAGCTTCATCCTCCCAGGTTGCTGGATTTTTGTCCAGTGCCCTAATGTCTCCCTTGCACACATCTTTGAATTTCAGCAGCGGTCGCCCAACTATTCTGTTGCTCCAGTCTACCCAACTGTAAAAATAGGTACCTGACTCTGTTCTTGAGCTAAGGAATGTTAAGGCAGAGAGGAAGGGAACCTAATATAGGTGATCTCTAACACTCCACTCCACTACGGCAGTATATGCTATGGGACTATCATTACCTATTTATACACGTACAGACTATAATATCTTGTCTTGATTCCAGTCAACATGCCGGGACCAAAAGATGCAGCAATAGAGAATGCAGTCAGCGACCCATAGCTTGACTGCTTGCGTCAGGGTCAGCGAACCAGAGCTGACCAAGACCGTACTCCACCTCCACGTGGTGGTCCTGGAAACAGTCTGCAGCAGTGCAGTCTGGCTGAGCGAGTACGGATCGAAGAGAGAAGGCAAACCCGGTCCCAAAAAATGCCGTGCTGAAGTCGGATGTGTCGACCGAAAGGTGCAGATATCACAGCTACGGCGTAAACAGACACAACGCAACCAACGTCCTTTTCAGGGCGAACGAGGAAGAAGAAGAAGAAGAAGTCTTGATTATAATAGTGGCAAAAACGAATATATCATATGTTATGTAACAAAAGGAACGTATACTTTATGTAATACAAAAAAAGTGTTTTAGTCTACAACAGGGGTCGGCAAATGGTCGATCGAGCTCTACCGGTTGTTATTATTTAACTAAGGCCGCTGAGTTTCTCACTCGTTTGCAGCGAATACCAAGTTGAAGACTCCTTGGCGTTATCTACACTGTAGATCTAGGCTTTTCCTGTAGCTTTTCTGTCATTCAGAAATGTGTTGAGTCGAAGTCATGAGCTCCAGTTTCTCTAGCTTAGCCTGCATTTAAAGGATCATCGCACCTGGTCCCAAGCTATGATGAAGAAGCCCGTGACATACTGTGCATTCCCCGCCATCCGAGGGGGCTCTCCAAATAAGCAGAGCTAAATAATGTGCTATGATTCTAGGCTCTCCCAAGGAATTGCCACGCCCTACACAGACCCATTTCTCAGCTCCGCCTGTCTATCATGGATCTATAATGAGATCCTACTGCATGCAGCCAACCAGGGGGCACAAGTGACTCCTCCAAACTTAGTGTTCAATACTGGGTTCTCGACAAGTTTCACCACAGGGGAAATCCCTGGAAGTATGTGGATGATTTCAAGAGCCTATGAAAGTGTAATTAGCCTCACAGACAAAGGTTCACTTCCAAATATGTATATTAAAGCATTGTGAATAGCTGGTGGTCATATAAGGATGACTCCAGATATGCCTCCAATCATGCGCTATACCAGTTGATCAATGTGGATGATTTAGCAGGATGGTTAGATGACAGAGGGAAAGCAATTTTTAAGCTAAGGAAGGTTCAAACTAAGTCTCTGCGCCGGCATTTCATAGCGCGTGTAGTGGGTTTGATGGTATTGTATGATGGTGATATTGCTACGTGTGATGCATGAGGTCAGCTGTGAAGGCTCCTGAGATAAAATGTAACTGTGAATTGTCAGAAGGCCCTTCGTGCTACGACTACGACCTCACACCTATCTTTTTTTACTAATGAATGTGGCTACGTTAAATGTCTAGGGTAATGATATGTAATGTGTTGTGGTAGTTTACATACACACACACAGATATTTACTAAGTCTAATAATATTAATAAAATGTTATAATACACGGAACTAACTCAGCTGTGTAAAATTTTGATAGTAATTTTCTTACATTTATTTGTTCTGAACCAAGGTTTTATTTTGGCCAGAACATATGAAAGGTTTAGCAATTATGAAAGAAATGCATGAATATTACATAATAAATGCAAGGTGTGTACACATATATGTTACTAGACTAGTTAATATTATTACTGTTTATAGTAGTAATCTATTTTGGGAGAACATTTAATGGATGTGCTGTTGGGGTGGCCTCATCACTCCCTGTCTATGGTGACTACCCATTGTCCAGTTATTTGATGGAAATTTATGGGTGTGTTAGCAAATAAGTTGAGTTGGTGAATTCTCAGCAGACCAGGCGCTCATGTAGCTTGAAGGTGTAGCTCTGGTGCTGAGATCTGGTGGCCCCACCTCTCCGTGCTTGGGGGCAATATCAGAAGTCTGGTGGCCCCACCTCTCCGTGCTTGGGGGCAATATCAGAAGTATGGTGGCCCCACCTCTCCGTGCTTGGGGGCTATAATAGGCTGCTCTGACCAAATGTTACTGCACGGGTCCACTCTGGTAAAATTCAACAACTCATTTGACACCACAGAGGTGCCAACTGAAACTCACAGCTCTGCAATCAAAGTATTAGTCATGTGTCAGAATTCCATCCTCTAACCATTTCTGGACATAACACTACACAACAACAACACCACATAGACGGGTCAGATCTTTCTGACCAAACAACACATCTTACCAAGTTGGTTTCACATAGGCTAAGTTCTCCCAGACTACGTATTCTGAAATATGTTCATTAGTTTCCTGCCATAGAATAGGATAGGTGATATGTTTCACTGATCTCAACACTTGATCTGTCCTTCCTAATCCTTGCTGGAGTTTATGTATTTTATTTGTCTCTAGACCCTGAACTGGGGCGGGGGGTCTAGAGCGAACCCTTACTTGTTGTAAGGAACAGATTATGCTATTGCAGTATCAAATCACTCGAACCTTAAACCAATATTAAAATGTACAAAGAAATAATTTCAGTCTTACCAGAATTATGAATATAGAACACAGTTAAATAAATGCTAGCAAAACTCAGCTGAGCTGCTGGCCTTATGATGGCGTCCCTCTAAATATTTCAGTAGCTTCTGGGAATTACACCACTTAATAATTCACTGTGTCTACAAGGACAACTAATACTGAATGGCACAAAATGCGCGTCTGAGCGCCGATAATATATTCATCTAGGGCCAATCACTGCCTTTTCTTTTTCAAATTCAAATATCCTACCAATAAGTCATTTCAGTCATACCTCAGTCAAGTATGCCTTATTGTCTGTTGGTCCGTCCGTCTCTACTTGCGTTTCACAAAAAACACACTTGTTTTTTGAACCAACCCTGCCTTCCCCTACACAATTTTGCCTTTAAAGTTATTTTTAGCCACAATTCACCATCCCACCCCGTCTCTTCATTCCAACTAGATTTTAGCACTTGCGTCTTCAAGGCCACAATTTTTTGAAAATTAGTGACATGTTTTATTTCAATGCAGACGTTCGCTGATATGAACAACACAGTCTTTTGTCAATATCTTTCTTATTATCTGTCCGTCTGTATAAATGAAAGCATATTATTTCACTGCTCAAGATGGGCCATCCGGCCAGCTAGGTTTTATATTCCTAACATTATTATTAAGAAAAGTTACTTTTCAAATATTTTCTAGAATCTTCTCATCACTGCATTCAAATAAACGGGCTAAGTTATCGCAAAAGCGTCCAAGAAATGACTGTGGCGTATAATATCCAAGGTCCCTTTTGTCGATTTCTTTACTTTATGTCAACTTGGGGACGTGACTTTTTCCTCCTTTCCCCACCACTTGCGCCTTTTAGCATTGCTAGTTTCAAGCACGCGTTCAGTCAGATTTTTCCTTTTGATCTCCGTTCTTATCCCGTTCCGTTTTGCCTTCAAGTCTAACAATTTAATTTCCATGGCGGGTGATGACCTGCGGCGTGGGCGATCATGTATTCTAGCAGCTTACGCATTAGTTTTCATCTCTACGTTGTATCATTGGAGATATTTTAACGTTGTATCACGGTTAATTTTGTGACACATCTCCCCACTTGAAAACATGCCTACGGCAAGTTCCAAAACCAGTGATACACATAGATAAAATCTCTCCTTACGCCTGCCATTACTCTAATTTTGATCACAGGGGTGCCGACTGAGGAAATCTGCACCGACATTCAATTTGCCTGGGATATATTGGATACTAAACTGATAAGGTTGAAGCAATAAAGACCACCTCAGCAATCTTGCGTTTTCATGCTTAGCCTGAGATAAGAATACGAGAGGCTGATGGTCCGTCTCGACCACAAAAGTCCTACCATACAGATAGATTTGAAACTTCTTTATGGCCCAGATTAACGCTAAACATTCTTTTTCGCTTGTGGAGTATCCTTGTTCCGCCTTATTCAATTTGCGGCTTGCATAAGCGACTGGTTTCAGTTCCCCATCAGGTGAAGATGATCTTTGCAACAACGCCGCTCCGAGTCCTACATTACTTGCATCGGTTCTTAAGACAAAGTCCTGTGTCAAATCAGGTAGTTTGAGAATAGGCTTGCTAGTGAGTTTTTCCTTTAAGTCTTGGAACGCTAATTCACTTTGCGCAGTCCAATTAATTTTATCTGGAAGTCCCTTGCGAGTCAGATCAGTCAGAGGAGCACAAATAGAGTTAAAATCTTTGATATATTTTTGATAAAATCCGCATAACGACACGAATGATCGCACGTCCTTTTTTGTTTGTGGTCTAGGTGCTCTCTGCAGTTTTTCCAAGTTCTTGGGATCAGGGGTCATGCTACCCTGATATACAGTGTGTCCCAAGAATTCCAACTCTTTGCATCCAATGCAACATTTTGTTGGCCAAGCAGTCAAGTTCGCCTCCCTAAGCCTATTAAATAACATTTCTAGAGCTTCAATGTGTTCTTCAAATGTCTCTGTGGCGACGAGAATATCATCCATGAAATTCGTGATACATGGGTTATTCAGGGGATCCAACAATTTGCGCATCATCCTTGAAAATACACTCGGAGCATTTTTCAGTCCGAATGGTAGCATGTTGAATTCATAATGTCCATCCGAAGTGCTAAAAGCCAAATAAGGTCTCACTTCAGGCTTCACTGGGATCTGGTAATAGCCTTTACTAAGATCCACTTTTGAAAAGTATTTTGCCTTGTTCAATCTGGCAAATAACTGTTTTGTGTCTGGTAATGGATCCACTTGTCCTTCTGTGACAGCATTCAGTTTCCTGTAATCTATGCACAGTCTGTGTTCCCCAGACGGTTTTCTCAACAATACGACACTAGAGCTAAAAGATGATTCACTGTGTGAAATAATCCCCTCCTTCAACAAATAATCTATTTCTTCCTTCAATGCCTTCTCCTTCGCGAACGGAATAGAATAGGCTCTCATACAGATTGGGTTTGAGTCTACCAGTTTCATGTCATACTGTAGCAAATTTGTATGGCCTGGTTTATCTGTTAATACATCTGTATGTTCCTCCAGAACCTGTTGAACTCTCTCCCTCTGGTTTTTAGTCAGGTGATTACTGACTTTTACCTGTGCTGCTGTTTCACAAGGATGTAATGGGTATTCATGTGAGGTGAGTGGTTCCTTTTGCATTTGAGTTGCGATAGCTAAGGTCAGTAAGGGGGTGCTTTCCTGGAGTGGTCTGTCCAGATACTTCTTTAACAGGTTTACATGATAAACTTTCTCCTTCCCCTTTTTGTCAATTTTATAGTTTGTTCTAGACACCTTCTCTAGAACCGTATATGGACCTTGCCATCCAATTTGTAATTTATTCTGGCTACCGGGTAGTAGAAGCAGCACCTTCTCTCCCACTGCCAGTTCTCTGTCCTTTGCCTTCCTATTAAAATATGCTGCATGTTTCTTCCTGGCTTGTTTCAAATTATCATTTGCCAGTTTCCATCCAGCTTTCAAACGAGTGGTCAGTTCGTTCACGTATTGATAAGATGAGGTAACAGTCTCTTCCGCCTTCTCATCTGTCCAGGTCCTTAATAGGGCTTCTAATGGACCTTTTATTGGCCTCCCAAATAGCAGAGTTGCGGGAGCCATCCCGGTTGAACTATGTGGTACCTCCCGGTACGCAAACAATGTGGCGGGCAGGAATTGATCCCACAGATCCGGTTTTTCGTGTGCCAGCTTTCTCAGGATAGAAATGAGAGTCCCGTTGAACCTCTCTACCTGGCCGTTCCCTTGCGGATGGTACGGACTACAATGAAAGTGTCTGGCTTGAAATAGCTTAAAAACTTCTTCCGTTAGTTTCCCCTTGAACTGAGAACCATTATCCGTCAAGATTTGATGCGGGAATCCTAATCGGGTAAATATTGTAAGTAGTGCCTCTGCTACATGTTTTGAATCAATTGATGACAAGGCTACCGCCTCTCCCCACATAGAACAAGTGTCCACCAGAGTAAGGATGTAACTGTTCCTCCTCTTGGTCCGAGTGAGAGGTCCCACAATATCCACTGCAACCCTCTCAAAAGGTGTTCCCACTATGGGCATTTCCCCTAGAGTTGCAGGAGCAGTCCAGTGCTTTGGAGCTACCCTTTGACATTCTGGGCAGGATTTGACATATCTTTTTATATCCTCCGTTATCCCTGGCCAGAAGTAATGACAAGCTATACGCTGTCCTGTGGCGCTGATCCCCATGTGACCACTGAAGGGAATCGCATGCCCGAGTTCCATCACTTTATCCCTATATGAAGTGGGAAGAACCAGCTGGTTGTGACCATTTGTTCCAGTTCCGGCCTTCTTGTATAAGAGTTTGTTCTTCATAAAATATTCCCCCTTGCTTGGAGGTGTGTGGCATTTGGGCAATTTTTTAAAACATGGCTTGAGTGTCCTATCCTCAGCCTGCGCCTTCCTCATCTCCTCTGGATGAGCATTTATAGGTTCACCTTCTTCCTCCTTCTTCTGTGACCTGGTCTGCACTGTCGCCATGATCACAGGGCTCTCGGGATTCCCCAAGAAGACGTATCTACACCCCAATATCAGAGGGTAGATTGGTTCATCTATCACTGCTGCTCTGATTTCTCCTTCCATATAGCGAGTTTTCACCGTTATCCTTGCGATGGGAAGTGTCATGAGTGGTATGTCCTTAGTTGCCCCTTGTATTTCCACTGTTTCTGTGGTATACTGACTTGGGTCCACTAGGCTAGACTTCACAACTGAATCATAATCCAAACCTGTATCATAAAGGCACCTTATGGTGACCCCATTACAAATAACATCCTCACAAACTGGGGGGTGATAAGGTTCCTGCTGTCCCTTAGGATTAACCTTTAATCTTTGAGTCCCCGACTTCATTGCAGCAATGTTTGAAGGTTTCCTTCTACAAAATTCGGTGTTATGGTTATCTTTCTTGCACCATTTACACCATCTTTTTCCTTGGTTAAACGGTTTTCTTTCATTGGATTTTTGGTCATTGAACTGTGAGTTTCTGTCTCGGTAGTCATTTCTTGGCCGTTCAAAGTTTGTCCTACCTTTATTTCCCTGCTCTCTATTATCAAATTTATTAAATTGCTGTGGAGCTTTAAAATTGTCTATGTGCTTCTTTTTAGCACCACTTACCTCTGCCTGGGCTGCCTGATACCTTTCAGCGACATTTAAAACCTCCCCCAACTTCTCTGCCCCTTGTTCCATGAGAAATTTTCTCATGTCTGCAGCCATGGACTCTCTCAATTGCTCAATCATGATCATTTCTTTAAGATCTTGGGTCTTCCCCAGAGCAGTCCATTTCTCCAAATAGGTTTCCAGTCTGGCAGAGAATTGGTGGTATGTCTCCCCAGACAACAGTTTGGCATTTCTAAATTTCCTACGATAAAATTCCCCATTTTTTTCGTACCTCAATAACAAAGCCTGCTTTAACATGTCATAATTCTCCTGGTTTTCTCTGTTCATTTTTGCGAAGACTTCGTAAGAAGTACCTCTCAGTCCCTGTGATAGCTTTAAACTCCACCTCTCTCTCTCTCTAACCCATATGTAGTAGCTAATAACTCAAAACGTCCTAGGTACCCCTCTATGTCATCGTCTTTTTCAACAAAATGGTCTAAATGAAACCCCATAGCTGAGTTTGAGGCTCCCAGACTGGGCGTAGCATCTGAGGCAAAAGGGCTGGCACCATTTTCATGAGCCTGGCCTTGTAGCTCCAATTCCCTGAGTCGTAATTCGTGCTCCCTTTGCAACCTTCTATCTTCTGCCTCCCTTTCGGCCTTTTTATCTTCTGCCTCCCTTTCGGCAGTCAACCTTTTATCTTCTGCCTCCCTTTCGGCAGTCAACCTTTTATCTTCTGCCTCCTTTTCGTCTTTTTTTTCTTCTGCCTCCCTTTCGGCAGTCAACCTTTTATCTTCTGCCTCCCTTTCGGCAGTCAACCTTTTATCTTCTGCCTCCCTTTGCTGTCGTTTTTCTTCTGCCTCCAATGCTTGAGCCTCTTTGTCAGCCTCAATCTGCAACCTCTTAGTCTCAGCTTCTATTTGTAATCTCTTCTCTTCAGCCAACCTTTCAGACTCTAATTTTCTTTCAGCCTCTTTTTCTAATCTTCTTTCTTCCCGTTCAATATACTTATCACATTCAGCCGTTACATATTGAATTAAAATCTGACCATCCATTGCCATCTCCTTTGCCGTCAGCACAGCAGCTGATCTGAATTTGGCCAGCTCCGCCATACTTTTTAAACAAATCTAGCAATGTGCAAGATAAAATTTCCAACCACTAAAGTACTTCTAATTACTCTAGTCTAAAATAATTATAATTAATTAATTAACTACCACTGGCTGTGAAGATTCACCAACTTTTATTTTCAGGGACACTTTTAATTTTAAGGGACACTTTTAATTTTTAATATGTGATCCCCTAATCTTATTCTCCCCCCAGGAGATCCTAATATACTTAATGGGCTAATTACCCCGGGACAAAGAGACCCCAATATATGTAGTGGGTTTAATGGTATTGTATGATGGTGATATTGCTACGTGTGATGCATGAGGTCAGCTGTGAAGGCTCCTGAGATAAAATGTAACTGTGAATTGTCAGAAGGCCCTTCGTGCTACCACTACGACCTCACACCTATCTTTTTTTACTAATGAATGTGGCTACGTTAAATGTCTAGGGTAATGATATGTAATGTGTTGTGGTAGTTTACATACACACACAGATATTTACTAAGTCTAATAATATTAATAAAATGTTATAATACACGGAACTAACTCAGCTGTGTAAAATTTTGATAGTAATTTTCTTACATTTATTTGTTCTGAACCAAGGTTTTATTTTGGCCAGAACATATGAAAGGTTTAGCAATTATGAAAGAAATGCATGAATATTACATAATAAATGCAAGGTGTGTACACATATATGTTACTAGATTAGTTAATATTATTACTGTTTATAGTAGTAATCTATTTTGGGAGAACATTTAATGGATGTGCTGTTGGGGTGGCCTCATCACTCCCTGTCTATGGTGACTACCCATTGTCCAGTTATTTGATGGAAATTTATGGGTGTGTTAGCAAATAAGTTGAGTTGGTGAATTCTCAGCAGACCAGGCGCTCACGTAGCTTGAAGGTGTAGCTCTGGTGCTGAGATCTGGTGGCCCCCACCTCTCCGTGCTTGGGGGCAATATCAGAAGTCTGGTGGCCCCACCTCTCCGTGCTTGGGGGCAATATCAGAAGTATGGTGGCCCCACCTCTCCGTGCTTGGGGGCTATAATAGGCTGCTCTGACCAAATGTTACTGCACGGGTCCACTCTGGTAAAATTCAACAACTCATTTGACACCACAGTGGTGCCAACTGAAACTCACAGCTCTGCAATCAAAGTATTAGTCATGTGTCAGAATTCCATCCTCTAACCATTTCTGGACACAACACTACACAACAACAACACCACATAGACGGGTCAGATCTTTCTGACCAAACAACACATCTTACCAAGTTGGTTTCACATAGGCTAAGTTCTCCCAGACTACGTATTCTGAAATATGTTCATTAGTTTTCTGCCATAGAATAGGATAGGTGATATGTTTCACTGATCTCAACACTTGATCTGTCCTTCCTAATCCTTGCTGGAGTTTATGTATTTTATTTGTCTCTAGACCCTGAACTGGGGCGGGGGATCTAGAGCGAATCCTTACTTGTTGTAAGGAACAGATTATGCTATTGCAGTATCAAATCACTCGAACCTTAAACCAATATTAAAATGTACAAAGAAATAATTTCAGTCTTACCAGAATTATGAATATAGAACACAGTTAAATAAATGCTAGCAAAACTCAGCTGAGCTGCTGGCCTTATGATGGCGTCCCTCTAAATATTTCAATAGCTTCTGGGAATTACACCACTTAATAATTCACTGTGTCTACAAGGACAACTAATACTGAATGGCACAAAATGCGCGTCTGAGCGCCGATAATATATTCATCTAGGGCCAATCACTGCCTTTTCTTTTTCAAATTCAAATATCCTACCAATAAGTCATTTCAGTCATACCTCAGTCAAGTATGCCTTATTGTCTGTTGGTCCGTCCGTCTCTACTTGCGTTTCACAAAAAACACACTTGTTTTTTGAACCAACCCTGCCTTCCCCTACACAATTTTGCCTTTAAAGTTATTTTTTAGCCACAATTCACCATCCCACCCCGTCTCTTCATTCCAACTAGATTTTAGCACTTGCGTCTTCAAGGCCACAATTTTTTGAAAATTAGTGACATGTTTTATTTCA
>JAMPIV010006636.1:20000-198431 GCA_024509875.1 Oreohelix idahoensis
ATGATGTCAAAAAGAGCTGACGCACAGTGACAGTGTTCCAAGGTCAAGTCATTCATGATGTATATGTCACCGTGAGGTTTCGTAGCATAGTAATTTGGTTTTGTTAGAACAGGGGTGTATAAAAAAATGGTTTAAGAAATATAAATGACTTAGGAAATAGACTACTTATTCAAAAGATGGGAGATAAAAGTTTGCGCACTTGTGCTTGGATGGTAAGGGAGAGAACTCTTTTAGATGTAAATATTTTCTGAGAGTACACAGTTGTGGTTCACAAAATTAGCATAACGGTTGTTTTTAATAAGCTAGAAGTAAAGGGAAATAGCAGTTAAGCATAAATCACTAAGGGAGATAACTATGAATATTAACGCCCTTTAGATTTACTGAACGAAGTGCAGGATAAACGCACGAGAAAATTGTGAGCGAAGGTAAACAGTTATGGAACGGAGTTCACTGAGTTGTTATGAAGGAATTAACCGTGAGTTGTGATCGGTGAGTGAACTAAAGAATGGGCCAATCGTATTGACTGGATGTCGATTGACAGATCACGGGAATGAATAGAAGGACAGAGAGAAGTCAGTCCCACCAGAAAACTTAACAAGGCAAGACGTGCCTTGCTGGGCTCTCAAGAAAAGTGAAACCTGCGGTTTACAGGAGGCTCTACAGATGTAGCTAGACTTAGAATTGTAGCGTTAGGAATTCTGGAGAATAGTTTAGATTGTGGTTAACAATTTGTGATGAACAGATAGGAATAGAATAGGGGTGCCTAGTAAGAGATGTGATAGGTGCTGGACTTCTGTTTAAACGGTAAGATGACATTTTTTTCTGAACATTCTATAGAATTTCAGGCAACCATTTTTAGGGGTTGACGACTCCCACATATAAAAGGGATGTCCACCAAGAGAAGAACATGATAGTGCAACAGAGGTATATATTACATTGATTTACAAGAGATGTCATGCGCTCTCTCATACATGTTGCTTGACAGATAAACAGCTGATGATAAAATAGACGAGGTATCGTCTCAGGCTTGAATAGTTCAACAGAGGTATATATTACATTGATTTACAAGAGATGTCATGCGCTCTCTCATACTTGTTGCTTGACAGATAAACAGCTGATGATAAAATAGACGAGGTATCGTCTCAGGCATGAATAGTTCAGCAGAGGTATATACCATATTGGCTTACAAGAGATGTGCTCTCAATTATTTGCTGATTGCCAGACAACCCATTGTGTAAATAAACAAGAGGTCACCACTGGCATGTCTAAGTAAGAGAAGACCACAGCAGTAGTACTTTGACGAAAACTGACATTATTTATACATTCACAAACTATGTTTAGCTATCGATACCATTTTCAGAGTTAGGTTTGACAGGTCTAGGAATTTGGAAAGAGATGACCTCGAGATATGGAAAAGAAAATGGAGTTGTTGAACCATGCTCAATTGAATATGTTGAATCATTGACATTGTAAATAAACATATTGTTGGTATTGAAACTTTCTCACACAAGTTGAGTTGGATTATTACAAAGGTGTGGAAGAGCAGGAATAATAGCATTTAATTATATAACAAGGAAAGAAAACCACTAATACGAGGCAGTCGTTGGTCAACAACTAGGAGGAAAGAACGAAGCCTGGGAAGAATAGGAAAGAAAAAAACCATACTTCATCCAAGAATCACTACCTCTGGCGGTGATGGCCAGTCAATTAGGGGAACACTTGCTTGGAAGATAAGTCAAATGAATAAATTGACTACTCGAATATTACAACTAGGCCTGCCACAGTCACCTAGTAGTTTGCTAATAAAAGAAGATCCGGCACGATCACATATTATCAATTTGGTGCCGTAACAAGTTCTCAACGGTTATATAAACAACAGCTGAAGCTCAGTGGCAGTGGACAAAAGTCAGGTCATTCATGATGTCAACAAGAGCTGACGCACAGTGACAGTGGACCAAAGTCAGTTCATTCATAATGTCAACAAGAGCTGAAGCTCAGTGACAGTGGACCAAAATCAGTTTGACGCACAGTGACAGTGGACCAAAGTCAGGTCATTCATGATGTCACCAAGAGCTGACGCACAGTGACAGTGGACCAAAGTCAGGTCATTCATGATGTCAACAAGAGCTGACGCACAGTGACAGTGGACCAAAGTCAGATCATTCATGATGTCACTAAGAGCTGACGCACAGTGACAGTGGACCAAAGTCAGGTCATCCATGATGTCAACAAGAGCTGACGCACAGTGACAGTGGACAAAAGTCAGATCTTTCATGATGTCAAACAGAGCTGACGGTCAGTGACAGTAGACCAAAGTCAAGTCATTCATGATGTCACAAAGAGCTGAAGCTCAGTGACAGTGGACCAAAGTCAAGTCATTCATGATGTCACAAAGAGCTGAAGCTCAGTGACAGTGGACCAAAGTCAAGTCATTCATGATGTCAACAAGAGCTGAAGCTCAGTGACAGTGGACCAAAGTCAAGTCATTCATGATGTTAACAAGAGCTGAAGCTTAGTGACAGTGGAAAAAAGTCAAGTCATTCATGGGACCCAAGACGCATCAAAAGTGAGGAATGCAGTAAGCGACCCATAGCTTGACTGCCTGCGTCAGGGTCAGCAAACTGGAGCTGACCAAGACCCTACTCCACCTCCACGTGGTCGTCCTGGAAACAGGCTGCATCACTGCAGTCTGGCTGAGGAGTAGGGATCGAAGAGAGAAGGCAAACCCGGTCCCAAAAAATGCCTTACGGAAGTCGGATGTGTCGGCCGAAAGGCGCAAATACCGCAGTTTCGCTGTAAACGGACACAACGCAAACAACGTCCTTTTCAAGATGAACGAGGAAGTGGAAGAAGAAGAAGAACTCATTCATGACGTAACCAAGAGCTGACGCTTAGTGACAGTGGACCAAAGTCAAGTCATTCATGACGTCACCAAGAGCAGACGCTTAATGGCAGTGGACCAAAGTCAGGTCATTCATGATGTCAACAAGAGCTGACGCACAGTGACAGTGGACCAAAGTCAGGTCATCCATGAAGTCAACAAGAGCTGACGCACAGTGACAGTGGACAAAAGTCAGATCTTTCATGATGTCAAACAGAGCTGAAGCTCAATAACAGTGGACCAAAGTCAGGTCATTCATGATGTCAACAAGAGCTGACGCACAGTGACAGTGGACCAAAGTCAGGTCATTCATGATGTCAACAAGAGCTGAAGCTCAGTGACAGTGGACCAAAGTCAGGTCATTCATGATGTCAACAAGAGCTGACGCACAGTGACAGTGGACCAAAGTCAGGTCATTCATGATGTCAACAAGAGCTGAAGGTCAGTGACAGTGGACCAAAGTCAGGTCATTCATAATGTCAACATGAGCTGACGCACAGTGACAGTGGACAAAAGTCAGGTCATTCATGATGTCAACAAGAGCTGACGCACAGTGACAGTGGACCAAAGTCAGGTCATTCATGATGTCAACAAGAGCTGAAGCTTAGTGACAGTGGATCAAAGTCAAGTCATTCATGATGTCAACAAGAGCTGACGCACAGTGACAGTGGACCACAGTCAGGTCATCCATGAAGTCAACAAGAGCTGACGCACAGTGACAGTGGACAAAAGTCAGATCTTTCATGATGTCAAACAGAGCTGACGGTCAGTGACAGTAGACCAAAGTCAGGTCATTCATGATGTCAACAAGAGCTAAAGCTCAGTGACAGTGGACCAAAGTCAGGTCATTCATACTGTCAACAAGAGCTGAAGCTCAATAACAGTGGACCAAAGTCAGGTCATTCATGATGTCAACAAGAGCTGACGCACAGTGACAGTGGACCAAAGTCAGGTCATTCATGATGTCAACAAGAGCTGAAGCTCAGTGACAGTGGACCAAAGTCAGGTCATTCATGATGTCAACAGGAGCTGACGCACAGTGACAGTGGACCAAAGTCAGGTCATTCATGATGTCAACAAGAGCTGAAGGTCAGTGACAGTGGAGCAAAGTCAGGTCATTCATGATGTCACCAAGAACTGACGCACTGTGACAGTGGAGCAAAGTCAGGTCATTCATTCATTTGCCATTTCGCTGCTTGTGGAACATGCAGTTACTACTTCAGCTGGTTCAGTTGGAAGTAAGCTTGACCAAATATGAGGACATGAGGAGAATTGCCGTTAGACGGTGGTAAACGGTAGAGTGGGGGGGGAATGGGGGGAGGGGTGGGGAATGGGGGGGGGGGGGTAATACGTCTTACTAGGTAAAAAAGCCCAAAAATCTACAATGCGCCACAAAGCCTTCGTAGGGGACAGATAAACACAAACAGAAACGACAGAAATTAAGAAGTAAGTAGAAATCATAGAAATAAAAGAAAAAACTCCATGATTAAGATCCCATAGCTGGAACAAAATGGCTGGTGCTGCTACAATATGTATGTTCGTGTAGTGATGGGCTTCGTAGCAATTTGATTTACATGATTAAGTTGCTAGCCATAAATACATAACCTAACGAATGTCACCTGAGTGTGACAAAACGTCTGTACATGCTCTTTTGTGTGATCTCTCACACCTTCAGCCTTCCGGCAGTATCCTTTCTTTTGCTTCATTTTTCTCACTCATCGCTTTTATTTGGCATTAAATCACGTCTTTTAATTCGTTATTTTCACTATTTTGCTCTATGCTGGACATAGCATGGTGAAGTCTCTAACACGTCACACCCCTATGGCAGTATTTGCTACGGCAGTAATTCGTATCTTATTGTTTACCACTCCTCAGACGTGTTTACGTTCCGTCAGAGGAATTAACTCATATTTCCCAGACCAAGTCATAAGAGGAATTATACAAACAGTTTTCCCAGGCCAGGATTCATAGAATACCAGCCGTCAGAGGAATTAACTCATATTTCCCAGACCAAGTCATAAGAGGAATTATACAAACAGTTTTCTCAGGCCAGGATTCATAGAACACCAGCCGTCAGAGGAATTAACTCATATTTCCAGACCTAAGTGATTCGAACAGTATCTAACTAAAGGGCTGTGTGTCCATTCTAAATCTGTGCCAGGAGAAGCGTGTATTCCCAAAATTTTGGGTTCGTGGTTACAAGCCATCAGACTTAAGTACTGAAGTGCCTACGCCGCTAGTGTGAGAGAAGAGCATCACTACCTACCGCCGAAATCGGACTAATTGAGTGAAGAAGTGCCCTCATCACCACGAAGTGACGGAAACCACAGCTGCAGGACTCATCTGGAGCTAAGTTGTGTGTCACAGGCTACAGCAAAAATACGGACATTATTAACGCCCTACCTAAACTTCAGTGAGGAAACCTTAATTTTAATTTTCACCCAATTTTTCCATATTTATTTTCCCATGTTACAGACTAATTGACTTTTAAATTTGTTGTATGTTATTTTAAACTAAACAATAATAGTTGATTCAGTTTATATGTACGAATGCAAACGTATGAGCCAGTTTTTCTTTATATATATATATATATATATATATATATATATATATATATATATATATATATATATATATATATATATATATATATATATATATATATCAAAGGCAGTAGATCACAAACTGAGGAAAGAACAAGCAGGATTTAGAAAGAACAGGAGATGTGTAGATCATATATTCACTCTCAGGAACATTATAGAGCAGTGCTCAGAATGGCAAAGACAGCTTTACATTAATTTCGTTGATTTTGAAAAGGCTTTTGACAGCATACATAGGGACAGTTTATGGAAAATACTGAGGGCTTATGGAATTCCAAGCTGCATAGTGTCAATCATAAAAAGCCTCTATGCAAACTTTACGTGCAGTGTTGGGCAGAGCAACCTAACCTTTGAGGTGAAGACAGGAGTACGACAGGGATGCCCCTTATCAACCACTCTATTTTTAACAGTCATAGACTGGGTGATGCGCCAGACAACAGAGGGCAGTCCAAGAGGAATAAGATGGACAACATTTTCTACATTGGAAGATCTGGAATATGCAGATGACATTGCACTACTAGCACATTCACATCAACACATCCAGGAAAAAACGGATAGACTTAATAAGTTTAGCCAGCAGGTGGGCTTGAACATCAATTTAAAGAAGTCTGAGGTCATGACGCTCAATGTGAGCAACCCTGAGCCCATATCAGTAAGGAATAAGCAATTGGTACAGACAGATACCTTCACATACCTAGGAAGCATAGTAACACCAGACGGCGGGGCAGGCAAAGACATCAACATTAGAATGAATAAGGCAAGAACAGCCTTCTTTAGCCTAAACATCTGGAAATCCTCCCAATACAGCACAAGCACAAAATTAAGATATCAGAGCTGTGTGCTTTCTGTGCTTCTCTATGGTGCGGAATGCTGGAGAGTTACAGAGAAGGAAATGTCGAAATTGTCCTCTTTTCACACAACATGCCTAAGAAAAATTCACCGAATCTTTGGCCGAATACCATCACTAACCAAGATCTGCTTACTCGTAGCAAGCAAGAGGACATGCACACCATCATAGCTGGCAGACGCTGGAACTGGGTTGGTCATGTCCTCAGAAGAGACCCCGATGCCATCACAAGAACAGCTATGCTTTGGACCCCTGAAGGAAAACGAAAGAGAGGCCGACCAAAAACAACCTGGCGGAGGACTGTGGAGGCTGAGATGCAAAGAATGAACCAGAGTTGGGGCACTGTACGAAGGATGGCCACCGACCGAGCAAAGTAGAATCAATTTGTTGTTGCCCTACAAGACGCCACTAGGCGTGATGGCCACTGACTGCTTTGACGGTCGGCGGCTAAGGATCAAAGAAGAAGAAGAAGATATATATATATATATATAAAGCCATTACTTATAAGAGCTTATTCGTTGGATTACTCCAAGTGGGGGCTTGAACGGGCCAAAATCATTGCATAACCCCTTCACAAAAGGCGACGGACCAGATAATAAGTTAACAAATTTGCTCAGCCCTTAAGCAGCGTTTGTTCTTGACTTCTGGGAATATCTTGTGAAGGCTCCCATAAGGTAGAAACGCCATTCATTTTCTATCTACATCTTAGCCGAGAGTAATCTTGCGTGAAGATAGATACCTTGGACGACCTTCTTTTAGATACGCTAGCGTTGTGACCATTAGTGGACCACTACTGCAAAGCAAGGGGAGGCAATCCCGTGACACTGAGGTACCACTAGTCCAATTCTTTGTCTCGTCACACACCCATAGAACTACACGAGGTACTAGAGTACACAGCCAAGGGAAAAATGCTCTCCATGCATTTAAACGGGCGCGCATATTTGTACTAGTGTACACATAAGCATGCAGACACATACATATAAACTCACGTAGACATAAGTACTTACAATCATAGACACAGCTCTGCACATCGATACACATCAGCACGTTGACAGACACATATACACACATATATGACATACAAGGATATCAGAGCTGTTAACCAAACCGAAATTTTTCGCTAGTAAACATTCCAAATACAAACTCCCCTAGAGTAGTGCCCTCACAAAATTAGTTTTCTCTCTGACACAAAACATCTACGCACATAACTATGTACTGAATGTAGTATTATTACGCATTTTATATTTGTTTGTAGGATTTTTATTCGTCGTTCGCTCTCAAACAACCACATCTATTTCTTTCATAAAATTGGCGCTCTCGTCACCAACAACGTTCTCTCTCACCTCGGGTGGGGCTGACATTAATGGATGGAACGTTCTACTGCTTGCTAGTCTTCCTACACAGGGACAAATGTCTGCCTGCCATATTTTTTATTAATTGACATATGGTACCAAAATTATGCAGAGAAGAGAACTAGAGAGATAGACAAGAGAGGGATAACGAACAAAAGAACGAAAGAAATCTTTCTTTCATCGGGGTAAATAGATAGGCATCTTTGCTTCTTTACGTTTCTGGAAATCAGCAGATAATTCGAAGAAAAGAACCAGGAGAGAAAAGAAGAAGAATGCCACCGGATTCCGTGTAAGTAACGCAAAACAGACGATAACGAAGGGAGATATATGGAGCGAGATACATGGAGGGAGATACATGGAGGGAGATACATGGAGGGAGATATGAAGATCTGTTGGATAATGGACTTTTGGAGCACTACCTTTGATCAACTGGCTAGGCGGAAAGAGGAAAAATGGTGGACATAAAAGATTTTAAGAACTGTAGAGAACACACACACACAGAAGCAGTCTGTCAACAGATGACTTCCAATCTTAGAAGGTTACCTGTAAATAAAATGTGTACTTACCTCTCTCTGGTGGCAGGAACGTTCGTAAGGCTGACGTAGTTGGCACGTACGCTGCGAAGACTTGCCAGTATCTGGGCAAATGGCGTGACGATAAGGTCCTCTGCGTGTCTAGAAGAATTGAAAATAGTGAAAACTTTACGTTTTGGTTTATCCAACTTATCAGTGGAACTTTTTCTGTTATCACCGGAATTCTTCCTCCCACTTTGTCGCCCTTCACTTTTCTTCCCATTTTTATGAAACAGAGGGGACAAGAAGTTCAATTTCTGCATGGCCGAAGACCGACAATTAGAAGGACATTTTGTCCATATTGAAACGACATTGGCAACTCCAGAATTGGTATTGTTAAAGATGATGGTGTTGTTTTTGTTAGTGCTATACACGAATTAGTCATCTTGACACAAGCTGTGTTTAATTTCACACTTCCGAATTACTTTAAAAACATATACTAAGCTATAATGCAGTTAAATTTATAATCTGTAAACGAGTCCTCACATGATCAAATTTATGTTAACGCATCCAGTTTCAGAAAATACCTGAGAAAAAAATTGGCTAAGGTTGAATACGGTAAAAATATTGTCGTCTGTAATTAAATGATCAAAGCAGATTAGATCAGCTTCCAATAGAAGATTGGCTGCTATAGGCCTTCAATGGCCTCTGTTTCTCTTTTTATCGATGGTACAGTCAATAGGATCTATCTTGTCCATCCTTGATCATTATTTTACTTTGCGCCCTTTACGGAGTCTGCAGACATCACTGCAGATGATCCACTTGCAGGAAGTCTGTACCAAGCAGTCACATGAACTTGCAGATGTGGTTTCTGTGTCATTTTGTATTACATGATGAGGCTACAGTTACAAGCCCTGTTTGTCGTCCACATCTGGATAGTATCTTCCCACTTATAGTAATGCCATCTTCTGTACGTTTGGGCCACACACACACATATGTTTATATGTACATATGTTTATATGTCTGTGTGTGTCTGTCCCAGTCTAAAGCAACCTGGAAATATATAGACTTGTATCTCTTGTTTTTGCCATAACGCTAAATTCACGATATATCCTTTTCCATACACACGTAACTTTTCAACGAAATCTACCACTAGCTCCAAAGCGTTAGAATGACATTATTTTATACCAGAACCTGAATAATAGTATTAAAATAATCAATACAAATTTGTTTTTGTGACGCTGTTGTCATATTTAATCATAGAAGCGCCAGTAATAAATAAATTCTATCAATACAATAATCCCACACATGTGCAAATATAACCAGATGCATTTTATCTTTTCTGCAGTAAAATCACTGAAATAAGTAAGGATATTAACAACACAACACAAGAACTAATCCCCGTTGAAACATCTACAGTGTACATAAAACACAAAAAGTTAAACAATGCGTATGTAATGCACATAACACCGTACTTTTAACATTTAGCAAGATGAGACTATGTGTGTATGTGTTTCAAATGGTTGCTGTTTGAATTAATTTGTCTACTCAACCAACATTTTCACAGATGTTGTGAAAGATCGTTAAAAAAGCAATCATAGTTTTTGTTACTTCGGTATTTCAATATGGCGCTTATGTTGCTGAATAATAATAAGTGTTACTATGTGTCCTTGAACTGATTTAGCGCAGCGCATGCGTCATAAGTAATAATATCACGCCGAGCAGTCGTGAGCTTTGCAGACGGACATACTATTTATAACACCTTTGACATAACAATATAATTTTTATAAACAGAAAAAGTGGTAGAGTGCAAAAAAAAAAAAAAAAAAAAAAACGAAAAAAAAAAACAACAAAAAACAACCGGATAATGCGTCTTACTAGGACAAAAGACAAGAAAAAACCTACGTTGCGGCCACACGGACTTCGTTAGCGACAGACAAACAAAAACAGAAAGGGCAGAAAGTGAGAATTAGGTAAAAAAAAATATAAAAATAAAAGTAAAAACGGCCTGAGTATGATCACATGACTAGACCAAAAAGGTTACCGGAAGTAGAGAGAAAATATTAAAAAAAAATAAAGTACGAAAAAAATAAGATAAAAAAAAAGGAATTTGATGTTAGGCCCATATTTTCTCGACCATACGGAACACTAGGGGTTGTCAAATACCACCTTTAACCTTCCAAGAGTTGCTTTGTGTCACAAGATGAATTTTGGTGCGTCGTCTTTCCGATCTCTCTTTCACTACGGCAGTATCAGTTACATTTTTGTACTGATTTTATTGCGATTTTTCCGAGTCGCACCCTTTTCTTTCTGTTTGCTATGAAGCAGAGTTTGTTTGTTCAAACATCTGACACCCCTTGTTGGTGATAATACATCGTGTTTGCCAGGGTGCGGCAAAGCTTTGCTAAGATTAGGCTCGGGTGCGCGACAGATAAGAGATTAATTGTCTGTGCGACACATTCTGGGGAGCCAAGCATGACATAATAGTTTCCGGTACACCTTGTTACAAAGATATTACTTTACATAAAAGTAATAATTTTTTACATCTTACACACATTGTCGTGTGAGGTTACCGATGCGTTTGTGAATTGGTACACAGGGCAAATCGGATGTTTACAGCCCATTTTCAGAAAAGTAATGTTTGAAATTTTGAACTAGATGAATCATGCAAAATATTCAAATCAGATTGGCTGATCATTTGAGCTCCATAACATGCAAATGCGGGGGTAGGACAGGCATATAACCTGACACGTTTCAGTGTTATTTCACTGTGAAAATTTATTGTGAGATCCACGATTGCCAAGACGACACCAGACCTTGCCATAGTTAGAATTCAGAATCCCTTTTATCAGGCCGGACCTTTTCTTCGAGAATCTTGAGGGACTTACAAAACCAGCCCTGAAAATCTCGATCATTTTAATAAGGAAACCGGACTGAGGAAACTGAAAACACACGGAGTTATAGAGGGAATTATCTTATTAAAGAAACGACACACCAGACGCGTGTAAGAGGCCAATTCAAGTCTCTTTTATCCATCTGAGCAAAAAAGTATGTGAGCCAGGATTGGCGTAAGTTGTGATTTTACATTCTATATTTTATTACTAACGTGTGAAATAACATATATATGTATATGGCCATGTAAATTTTAACATGTGAAAATCGCTAGTGGATGTCCTAAATATTTGAAGCTGGCAACTTCAGCGTATAGAATGATGATTTCATGAACCACCACTGCCAAGGGCTGGTGATTGCTTTTTTGCTAGTTTCGTAAAGAGAACTAAAAGCATTAAGTAGTCCCAGGTTCCATATGGAACAGGGAAGAAAAGATGAAGAAATGATATACATTTTAATTATAATACTTACAGTTTCAAACCAGTGTAAATATCTATGTAAACATATTCACTTTACAATTAATGGAAGTTTCAAACTTTTCAAATCAGTGTAAACATAAATGAAAACACATTCAATTTATACTGTGAACACTTTTCAATCAGTGGAAATGTAAATGTAAACATATTCTATCTGTACTATTAACCTTGTCATTTATGTGTAGTTTAAAGCTAAAGCTATCCAGTTTAAATGTAAAGAAAGTTTTATCCCGAGGGATTAAATTTCTCATCGAGGGTAAATTCTGAGATAAATGGGATGGTAGCGTAGAAGAAAGAGGACACATAAGTATGTGACGGAAAACGCAATACTCAGGAGAGCGTATCGTTTCTATTCAAGGGGCTGGTTGAACCCCATCCCGTAAAAAACTGGGTTTTTGCCGGACTAACCTTTTTTGTCTAGGAAAAATCACTATCACTGGATGTCAATACCACAAATGCTTCAACACACATGGACAAGTCAAATAAAGAATGTAAAACAACTCAGCCGCCCAAGACAGAAGAAGGTCCTCTGGAAAGGAGGCGCATGAAGCAACCTAGAGAAAGAAGAAAGGAGTCTGGGTTGCCGACTAACCTTTTTTCGTCTAGGAAAATCTCTAGGATTGGCACCTGGAATGTTCGCACTCTGTGTGAACAAGGGAAAACTGCACACGTAGCAGCAGAAATGTCAAATTACAGGATTGATATCCTGAGTCTCTGAGAGACACAGTGGAAAGGCATAGAGAAGAGGAGATTGATCACAGGAGAAATGGTGTTGTCCTCAGGACATGAGGAGGAAAGAGCCCACCACAGTGAAGGGGTCGCTCTAATGCTGTCCAAGGAAGCACAGAAGGCACTTATAGAATGGGAAGCAATGGGACCCCGAATTATAACAGCAAGGTTTAAATCAGCCAAAAGAAAATAAATATAAACATCATCCAGTGTTATGCACCAACAAATGGTAAAGAAGAATCTGTGAAAGAAGACTTTTTCACCAGACTACAAAGTGTCTTGGACAATAAGAACATAAAGGACATCACAATTTTGATGGGGGACCTAAATGCGAAAATAGGAACAGACAACACTGGCTTTGAAGAAATCATGGGAAAGCATGGATTCGGTATGATGAACGAGAATGGGGAACTATTAGCAAAATTCTGTGCTTCAAAATAACTAGCTATAGGATAAAGCATATTTCCACATAAAAGAATACATAAAGCAACATGGATATCACCAGCCCACAGAACTGAGAATCAGATTGATCACATATGCATAAGTAAGAAGTTTAGGTCATCATTGCATGATGTGAAAGTATGTAGAGGAGCAGATGTTGTATCAGACCACCATCTCCTGTTGGCTAAAACAAAATTAAAACTCAAGAAATTTACAACACATATAGCTATAGACAACTGTATAATGTGGGATATCTAAGAAATCAGGAAATAAGAGAAAGATTTTCAGTCACAGTATCCAACAAATACCAAGCACTCCAACAGCTGGAAGATGAAACAGATACGGAAGACTACTGGCAACAAGTAAAAAATATATGGAACGAGACACGTGAAGAAGTACTGAGAAAAAGAGAACATCAGCACAAAGCATGGATAACAACAGAAACCATTAGTAAGATAGAAGACAGGAAAAACGAGAAAGCAGATTTAAACAGAAGCAAAACCAGAAGCTCCAAAGCAAAGGCTCATGAAGTGTACATAGAAGCAAACAAAGAAGTAAGAAGAAACATCAAAAGAGACATGATAAAATATATTGATGATTTTGCAAGGGAAGCAGAGGAAGCTGCAGCCAAGGGAAATATGAGGGACCTGTACAACAAAGAAGCTAACAGGGAAATTTAAGCAGGCAAATGGCCTCATAAAAGATAAGAATGGAAAAT
This sequence comes from Oreohelix idahoensis, assembly GCA_024509875.1. Lineage (NCBI taxonomy): Eukaryota > Metazoa > Mollusca > Gastropoda > Stylommatophora > Oreohelicidae > Oreohelix > Oreohelix idahoensis. The sequence goes on from JAMPIV010006636.1 coordinate 33,449, forward strand.
TGCTCAGTAATATACAAGAACAAATGAAGAGATGGACAGAAAATTTTGAGGAACTTCTCAATAGACCATCTCCAACTAATCCCCCAGACATCCAGCCAGCAGAAGAGGAGCTACAAATCAGCTGTGAACGACCAAGTAGAGAAGAAATAAAGAAAGCCATAAAGCTTCTTAAAGATGGAAAAGCAGCTGGTCCAGATTGCATTCCAGCAGAGACCATCAAAACAGATATTGATACCACTACAGAGATATTATATAAACCTGGAATGGAATTCACCGCTATACATTGGATTCGTGGACTATGAAAAGGCATTTGACAGTGTAGACATAGAATCGCTTTGGAAATTGATGAGGCACTATGGAGTTCCCATGAAGATCATTAACTTAATAAAGAAGACCTATGAAGACATGACATGCAGGGTTCTTCATGAAGGACAACTTTCAGAACCGTTTAGGATTAAAACGGGAGTGAGACAGGGATGCATCTTGTCTCCATTTATTTTCTTACTAGCAATAGATTAGGTTATGAAAACATCGACATCACACAACAGAAATGGAATCCAGTGGAATCTGACTAAACAGCTTGATGATCTGGATTTTGCAGATGACTTGGCTCTTCTGTCCCATAACCATAATCAGATGCAAGAGAAAATAAAAATTCTGGATGAAAGATCACAACAAGTGGGCCTGAAAATACACAGGGAAAAGACACATATATATATATATATATATATATATATATATATATATATATATATATATATATATATATATATATATATATATATATATATATATATATATATATGCTTTACACTAAAGCGTAAAGGAGTGAAGTGTTAGAGACTTCACTATACTAGGTACAGCATCGAGGATGTGGTAGTGATCAGTTCTCTTCCTCGTTGCCTTTTCCTTAGTCAGGTTCCCATTTACAGCTTTAGCGTAATGCATATATATATATATATATATATATATATATATATATATATATATATATATATATATATATATATATATATATATATATATATATATATATATATATATATATATATATATATATATATATATATATATACTGTATATAAACAAACGTGCACCAAGAAAATATTTACAGCAACAGGTACGATAATGTTTGAGGCAGGTAAGAGTTTAATATACGTGTACCGAAGTAAGATAACATGCGTAATGACGTGAGCTTAATTATGCCAATATGAGAGTACAACGGAAAGGATCTATGGTGAACAAACGAAAGAGTTCAAATTACCGTTAAAAGTTCGCTCTGTACAGAAAGAAAATTAAGCAGCCTCATTTCTTTTATAATTAGAATTCAACAAGCTGGTGTCATTTGTCAGCTTACTTCAGCAGATACCATCTGTTCAACAAACTGAAAGTTGGACAGAGAGATATATGTCCATGTGGGGATGATAAACAGACAGAAGAACATGTGTTCCAAAATTGCCGGTGTGGCGAGATGGAAGTTCGATAGAAAATAATAGATAAAGTTTCCAGAAATAGAGGAAATTAGGTATAGTAGGTAGAACATATAATTATCAAGAACATTTTCTGCAGGATAGATATTTTACACTACAAATAAATGATGATAGATCCGATGTATATGAACAGCAAAATGGAACCCCGCAGGGGTCAGTAATATGACCATCATTATTCCCGATTATGGTCAAGGACTTAGGAGACGAGTTTAAAAGACCTTAAAAATAACTTATCTCAGTTTGCAGATGATGCTGTGAAATGAAGAAAAGGAAGAAATCTCTATTCCTTTATAAAACAATACAAAAACAAATAAATAAAGTATCTGACTGGATGCAAGAGTGGGGATTTAATCTAAATGTTAAAGAAAAAACAGTAGGAATGATCTTAAGTAGAGGGCGTATAATCAAAAATAATATAGTTGATATTAAAATAAATTAGCAAAGAAGTATATACAGCCAAATCGACTAGACATCTGGGTACGTTACTAGACCAACAATTAAACGGGAACAAACACATACCTTGTATGACTATTAGTAGAAACGGTAGGGGACGTGGCTGGGGCGCCTGTAATAAGAAATGATCACCTTCTATAAATTATTTATTAGGGGAAAGCTTGACTATGCCAGTGTTGTCTATGCATCAGCCTCTCATGGCAATTAAAAAGATTAGACACAGTCCAAAACGAAGCACTCTCAATAATAGCAGGTGCTCTAAAAGGAACATCAGTAGAGGCATTAGAAATAGCGTTAGGCTTTATACCCCTGGAGCTACGGAGAGAAAAAGCTGAGATTCAGCTACTGGGCAAGAGTGGCAAAAGATCCAACCCACCCAGTGCACAAACCGTTTGATAAAAGTCACCAATACAAAAGTCAAATTTACTAGACTATAGCAGATACCCGTGGGTTGGAAAAATGGAAGAAATAGATCATCACCCAAAACCTATTTTACATAATAAACTGTAGTACTCAGTATAATGCAAATATCCCACCATGGGAACTAAAAGTGCTAGAAATTGACTGCCACGTAAGAAAGGTCGTATGCAAATCTAAAGACATAATCTCAACAAAAATTTAAGCCATAAAGTACATAGAGCAGTATATATAAAATAGCTTAACTCTATACACAGATGGGTCAAAAGATGAAGATGGACAATTAGGAGCAGGAACTGCAATACCTTACTTACTTAGTCGTTCCCCTTCTACCGTGAGGTGTAGAGGTTTGGAAGAGAGAGCGCCAGACTATCCTATCGGATGTAGGAACTGCAATACCACAATGAAATTTTTGGAAAAGGCAACGCACCCATCTTCACAGCAGAATTAGTATCAATCTTAAAAGCTTTAGAAACTGTTGCAGAAAACTCACCAAAAAAAAAAAAAAATAATCATTCTCACAAAATCTCTTACATCAATACTATTCAATCAGAAACATAAATGAATGCAGCAGACCAGATATTATAGAGGAAACACTACAAATACAGGACGCAGTGTCACATTTGATTTCGTGATCTTATATAGTGACCCCTCCCTCCCACGCTCATCATATGCTTCTGCCACATCTAGGAATATTGTTACAGTTTTTTCATTCTTTTTGAAGCCCGTCTTAACAACATGTTCTAGCTTCAGCAGTTGCTCTATTGTACTATGCTGGCTTCTAAAGCCCGCCTGAGTTGGGCTATACAAATTATATTTTTCTAGGGGAAATGTTATTCTGTTGTTAACCATTATTTCTAAAAATGTTCCTAGATGTGATTTTCGCGATATTGGCCTGTATAAGCTTGACATCATGTGGTTCCTTATCTGGCTTTAGTATGGGGATGAATATGGACTCGACATTAATATTGAGAAAACAAAAACTATGATAATTAGCAAAACAGACGATAAACCCACATTAAAGATAAGCGTAAATGGGAAAATCCTGGAACAAGTCAAGAGCTACGTATATCTCGGTCATATAATGGCAGATGTGAAACAGAAATCAAGAAGAGAATAGGAATGGCCAAAGCTACATTCAACAACATGAAACATATACTGACATCCAAACAGTTATCTCACAAATTAAAACTGAGAATCATAAAGTGTTATATATATATTCTGCATTTCTGTATGGTGCAGAAACATGGACGATGAATAACCATTTGGAAGAAAGAATTGAGGCTCTTGAAATGTGGATATATAGAAGAATGGGGCGTATCTCATGGAAAGAGATGAAAACAAATAAGGAGGTCCTAGAAAATCCAGGTATGAAAAGAGAACTAATGAGGGAGGTCAAAGTTCGGCAGCTAAAATACTTTGGCCACATAAAAAGGCATAACACCTTTCAGAAGACCATAACAGAAGGGAGAGTTGAAGGCAAACGTGCAAGGGGAAGACAGCGCTATAAGTGGGAAGATAACATCAAAAGATGGACAGGAAAGAGTCTATCAGAGTGCACCACCAAGACAAGAGACAGAAGACGTTGGAGATCCATTACAGCCAACCTTCGTTGTGGAGATGGCAACTGATGATGATGATGACTGCTGTCTTCCATGCGCCTGGTATTTGTCCCGTGTGCCAGATTTTATTGTAGAGGGATGCAGCCACCCTTAGAGTTGTGTTTGGTTTGTTTTTGAGAATTTTATTGTGGAGAATGTCTTGTCCGGAATGACTTTTTGTGCAAACAGTTTGGAAAAAATTAAAAGCAATTAAAGGAGGCAACAACAAGAAATTGATAATCTCCACAATCAAAATCCAAGAGCGAGCTGAAACAGATAGAGAAAAAGCTAACATACTAGCGAAATACTTCTATCAGGTTACTTCAAAAGACAGTCTAGATAAGGCAGAGCTAATTAGGAGAACACAATTTATTACAAAAACGGAAAAAGGGTAAAAACGGACAGTACACAATACGCTAATTGTTTAAATGCAGATATTACAATAGATGAAATAGAAAGAGCATTAATAGGAACAAAAAGACACAAGCCTGAGACGGACTGCCAGCTGTATCCGAGAGATAGTTGTAGTTATTTGATAGCCAACGACGAAGAAAGAGAAGGAGTTTTACAACATCCAAAGGTCCAAATTAGGGGTGTCAGCTACAGGTCGATCGCGACAGACATGAAAGGTTATTTTTGTTAGCTTAGGGAATTCTGGACGTTAATTTACGTGACGAGAACTGAGGACAGACTTGATAGGAATGAAGATGACATGTAAATATCTTGAGCTGATGGCACGTGACAGGAAGACTTGGTATAAGTTTGTTGAGGGCATATGCTCCTTGGGGGCTAATGAGATGATGATGATGATGGATTAGTGTGGATTCAGTAAGTATAGCGGACCTAATCGGAGGAGTCAAAGATGCTCAGAAATGAACTAGTCGACAGTATCCAGGGAGAGATAAATAAAAAAAAAAAGGGGAGAGAAAAACCCAAGCTAGGGGAAATAACTACAAGTCTCCATATAAGACAGCGCCAACAACGTTCGTCACTGTCGGGCAATAAAAAACTTACAGCGACCATTTTCAACTCGAAGTTAAACAAAAGTATGAAAATTATGACATAAGGTAACAGGGAGTGGACTCATGTAGTTCCCCGGGGGTTTCCGAAGAGACAAAGAACGACCAGGTTTAATTCACAAGCAGGGGCGTCGTACCAGGCAACTAACATGAGGTTGTGTATGGAGTCGACAACCTCACCATGTAAAACAAGTTGCCACATAAACCGCCCCTGCAAGGATTTGTGAATGATTGGTGCAAGATTCTTGCAAGGATTTGTGAATGATTGGTGCAAGATTCTTGCAAGGGGACCAGCTACAACGGTGGTACCATTCTCCGTTAGAAGCGCAACGGAAAATGCTGCTGTTGCTGCTGATGATGATAAAACATAATATTCACAGCATAAACGTCGCAGAAATACATGACAAGAGAACTGAAAAGACAATGGGAAAATCGTTGGATAAGTTGAAAGAGCATTTTGTGAATAGAACGGAATATAAGAAATGTGTTACTGCAAAAATGTGAGAAAAATCAATATTCTCGTCTGCAGGGAGATCCATGTAAATCTATCACATTAAGGTTTTGCTTTGGAGGAGGAGTCACCCATATAGAGATAAATTTGGCAAGGATCTATATTGTGCTGTAATCTGTCAGCTTTATAAATTTGATAAGAATGTATATTGTGTTGTATTTTGTCAACTATATACATTTGGCAAGGATTTATAGTGTGCTGTATTCTGTCAGCTTTATAAATTTGGCAAGGATCTACATTGTGTTATTTTCTGTCAGCTTTATAAATTTGTCAAAGATCTATATTGTGCTGTATTCTGTCAGTTTTATAAATTTAGCAAGGATCTACATTGTGCTGTAATTTGTCAGATTTATAAATTTGGTAAGAATTTATATTGTGTTGTATTTCGTCAGCTATATACATTTGGCAAGGATCTATAGTGTTCAGTATTTTGTCAGCTTTATAAAATTAACAAAGATCTGCATTGTGCTGTATTCTGCCAGCTTTATAAATTTGGCAAGGATCTACATTGTGTTATTTTCTGTCAGCTTTATAAATTTGTCAAAGATCTATATTGTGCTGTATTCTGTCAGCTTTATAAATTTAGCAAGGATCTACATTGTGCTGTAATTTGTCAGATTTATAAATTTGGCAATAATCTATAGTGTTCTATATTTTGTTAACTTTATAAATTTAACAAACATCTCAATTGTGTTGTATTCTGTCAGCTTTATAAATTTGTCAAAAATCTATAGTGTGCTGTATTTTGTCATCTGTATAAATTTTGCAAAGATCTATTGTGTGTTGTTTTCTGTCAGCTTTATAAATTTTGCAAGAATCTATATTGTGCTGTATTTTGTCAGCTTTATACATTTGGCAAGGACCTACATTGTGCTGTATTCTGTCAGCTTTATAAATCTGGCAACGATGTATATTGTGCTGGATTCTGTCAGCTTTATACATTTGAAAAGATCTATACTATGCTGTATTCTGCCAGCTTTATAAATTTGGCAAAGATGTATATTGTGTTGCATTCTGTCAGCTTTATCAATTTGGCAAAGATCCATATTGTCATGTAATCTGTCTGCTTTATACATTTAGCAAAGATTATATTCTACTGTATTCTATCAGCTTTATAAACTTGGCAAAGATTTACATTGTGCTGTAATCTGTCAGCTTTATAAATTTAGCAAGGATCTATATTGTGATGTATTCTATCAGCTTTAGCTACGATAAGTATATCATTTTTGTTCTGAATTTTATGAAAACTTCGAGACCCAAATGTTAGTACATCGCCTTAGTGTTTTCTTGTACAGAATTTTGTGCACATATACAATCACATTTGTTAATCACCTTTCGGGAAAAACTGCACCAATGAAGACCAGCTAGTATATCTAGCCCAGGAAGTAGAAAATGCCTTTCAAGAGAAGAAAAAAGTACTGCCTGTTTTTGTGGAATTGACAAAAGCTTTTGATCAGGTTTGGAGAGAAGGACTTCTCCTTAAGATGCTCAACAACAAAATTGAAGAGAGAATGTTCAACTGGATACGGGACTTTCTCCGATACCGCACAGCAAGAGTAAAACTTGATGGAACATTGAGCCATCTCGTCGCTCTTCATTTATATAAACTATATTACTGAGTCTCTCCATTATGAAGAAATTGGCTGGCTAAAATTGGGGTGGGGGGAGGGCAAATTCCAGCATGCTCAAAAAAGCCTATACAGGCACAGTCAGGCCTGTACAGAACGTCTTGCAAAAGTGCAAAATGCAGGCCTTGGATTAATTACTGGAGAGATGAAGACCAATCCATTCCAAGCAGTGGAGATACACAAATTTCCGCTCCATTGACGACAGACGTGAGAAAAAGGTGTTTACTCACAGCAAGAAGCTACTAAGAATACCAAATCATCTAATGCATGCCTAACTCATTAGCTCGATAAAAACAGGCTGAAGAGAACCAACTTCTCTCATATCTCAAAACAGCTGCATCTGTGTCATGAAAACCTCCTGCCAATACTACCGAAATGGAAATGTTAATTGATTATGAGGAGCCAAACTACTGCCATGGACATATATCTATCACTACAAAGTCCCTAACATAAGAAAGATCACCAGATCCTCCCACAACTAAAAACTTTGGCTCATGAGATGATTGAAGATAAGTACAACCCGGATGAATTGACACACGTGGAAATCTTGTCATATCACTTCAACTTTTCTATTCTACGCATGTTTCCATTTACAGTAGAACTCCATTTATCCGAACCCCATGGGACCAAGCATCGTTCGGATAATCAAATGTTCGGATAATTGGATTACATAATGTATCGAGTACATGTACACATATTTCTAAAAATAATTAACAATCACAAGCAAAATACACTATAAAACATATTTACTTGTACTGTAATAATATTACCCACACTGTATTAGATCACTGTATCACCAAAATCTTTCATTACAATGCAGTGCATTTACTACTTGTATTAATTATTTTTGTTAAGAAAGAGAAATGTTTTTAAAATAACATTACAAACGATTCAAAACCAGGCGCAACTTACGTATACATGTACTTGCACAGATGTAGCCCACTATTTAAAATAATGAGGAATCTTCTTGTGCACCAAACTGGATAGTCTGCTTTTGGCTGCTAAGTCCCGCATTCTCTTCAACAGGAGAAGCTGTGTAGGACAGCTGTCATCTTCTTGCTCGTACCAAGCCATCGCTGTTTCTAGTGCTATAAAGGCCTCTTCAGGACTTGGTCGACGTTTTGGGTTTTCTTCATAATCTACAAGTACATCATGTACTTCTGAGGAGTCTTCATCATCGGTCACTACATGTATTTGGTTTTCTTCTTGCACAAAAAGACAAAATTTCTTCGTCATTCAAAAACTGAAAACCAGAATCATTATCATCTTCTAGCCACATGTGTGCATCATCTTTGTCACAGTCCGAAAATCCGGGCATTGCTTGAAACAGTTCCACAACTTCATTTATACAATCATCATTTGTGTCCACTGCAGTAGTTTCATTTCCTCCTTTTTTCCCAAGCAATCTATTCCAAGCCTTGTTGAGATTATCTTGTGACAGGGTGGTCCAAGCATCAGCTAACATATAGCAGCAGTCTTTGAGATTAAGCTTTTTGGAAAACGCCACCACACTTTCTTCATCTTCAGCCAACAATAAACGACGCAGGACTTCTTCTTGTACATCTTTTTAAGCTTTGCTATAACACCCTGATCTATTGGTTGAATCAGTGCTGTTACATTGGGAGGCAGAAAAATTACTTTAAAATTTGCATCAACTGCATTCAATGTATCCGTCTCTGGATGAGATGGTGCATTGTCCAGTAGAAGTATTACTTTTCCAGTTTTCTTTTCTTGTTCTTTCAACCTCTTCACATTTGGGACGAACTGATTTGTATACCAATCAAGAAATATTTCACTATTCATCCAAGCACTCTTCTGTGCTTTGTAGCACAATGGGAGACATGTCACATTCTTTAAACAACGTGGTTTTATGGCTTTGCCGATCATTAGCACCGGTAAACGATGACTTCCACTGGCATTCGCGGCTACCAAAATTGTTACTCTCTCTTTGCACTTTTTAAACCCAGGGGCAGCTGCTTCGCGCTGAGATGCAAGTGATTTTTGAGGCAATGATTTCCAGTATAAGCCAGTCTCATCGGCATTATACACATCATCGAGTAAATAACCTTCTTCTTCCAAAAAAGCCAAGAATGTTTCTTTAAAATTTTCAGCGGCAGTTGCATCGCTAGATAAAGATTCCCCTTGAATCTTCAATTCTCGTATGCCATGACGAGATTTAAAGTTTCTTAACCATCCCTGGCTAGCCTTAAAGTCAGGAGGACCGTCAAGTTGATTGTTGAACTGAAGTGCCTTTTCACACAATAGAGAGCCAGAGATAGGTTCCCCTTTGCTTCTTCTTTGCACAAACCATATATACAAAGCCTCTTCCAATTTCAAATCTTTCGCATTTCTCATGGTTTTATGTTTCTTCGACCAATTTTCACTATCCAATTTCGATACAAAACTCATAATTTTATCCTTGTTACTTTTGATGTCAGAGACGGTAGCTTTCCCAACATTGAAAATCCTCGCAAATGAAGACACAGTTTCACATTTTCCTAGTCTCTTGATAATTTTTGTTTTCGTTTCAATTGACAAAACATTGCGGTTCCTTTTATATGCTTTAGGCCTACTGGAAGATGCCAGATCGCACAGAGAAATACGTGTACACCAAAATTATTCTGCTGTAGTAGCAGACACAATTATTTTAAGTTGAACTGTCTGTTTAGTCAGTGTTCTGCCTAGAACGCACACGTACACTGGATTGGTAAACCAGATATTAACTGACTTTATGATCTAACTGACTTCCTGTACGTAAGCGACCGTCCATTAGCCCATCTCATTGTCTACAAATTGTTCGCACACATTTGAAGCTTGCCACATCAAAAGATTCAGAACTGTAGTCTAACGTGACTGGTGGCGTCAGATTTTTTTTTTCTGGAAAAAGTGTTCGGATAATTGGATGTTCGGATAATTGGGGTTCGGATAAATGGAGTTCTACTGTATTAAAGTCTGTATGTCACATGACTGGTCGTTCGCCTTTTCTTATTTCTCTCTCTCTCTCTCTCTCTCTCTCTCTCTCTCTCTCTCTCTGTCTCTCTACAACTATCCATTTATTTCTTCATTTTACGCAAATAAACCTGCCCCATCGCCGCGCCTTAGATTTGTTGATCTCTGTTCAAACTGCGATAGTGTTATTTCACGGCTAATTAATCATCTTTAACGATTAATTGTAATCGCTTAAGTTGTTGAACCAGATTTGCTTCCTATGTGTGATGATATTTGTGTACATCCTTCTAAGTTCTTCGTTCTCTCTTGCATTAGCGATTTATTTCTTCTTTTTTTTCACTGGGAGCCGCGCTAGCGTAGTGGTTACAACACCGCTCTGGCGACCGGGTGATTCAGGATCAAACCCGGGCGACGGCATTTGAGGATTTTTCGTCGACCGGGAATTGGACTGGATTAACTCGAGACCTGGCGAGAACATTTGAAGGAGTGTCGTCGACCAGGGATTGGCGGCTCCTGAGCCGACCCAGCTCTAATGGGTACCTCCGAAATCGGAGAGTATCTGCCTGAATGGCGAGGGACACCTGTCTCTGTACAAGAAAAAAAGGGATACTCACGTAAAATCAATGTCAGGTTAGACATTAATAATAACCTGAGATTTCGCCTCGAGTATTAGCGGGCGTACGGAAAAAAAAAAAAAAAAAAAAAAAAAAAAAAAATTGCAGTACTCAGACAGTTACATTTTTTGTAACAGGTGCAAGCAACGGACAATAATCAGCAGTCCCCAATTAAGTCTCAGTGAAGACAATTTTGAAAAAAAACTCTCTAAATCCCCATTTATTTAAATTTGTTAAAGAATAATTGATTATTAAATTTGTTATGTGCTACTTTACAAATTCATAGTTGATTCAGTTCTTATAGATAAGAGAGCGCATGTATGATCTAAAATCTTTAATACATATACATATAGTTACAGCCATAGAGCCAAAAATACTTATAACATGAATTTCGCTAGATTTATGACTAGCTGGGGGCTCGAACAAGCCACACCATTGCTTAAAACTTCATGAAAGGTGCCGGATCAGATACAAGTTAATAGTGCCCTATGCAACATTGTTCTTGACATCTGAATTATCTTGTGAATACTCCCTTGAGATAAAAGCATCATTATCCTTCTATCTAAAACTCTGCCAAGAGTAGTCTTATGCAAAGGTAGACAACACTGAAGACCCATTTTAGATACTCTTGAGTTTTGGCCACTGGTGCACCACTACTACAGAGCAAAGGGGAGGCAAAACCCGTAACACTTTGGTAAACGGGAAAATGACTGTTGACTTTTAGTAATCCTTTCCTGCCAGACACGCATGCCAACTGGGGGCACTGTTCGCTGCAAAAGCGTTCAGACATTGTGGCGGAGAATACAAAAGGAAGACCAGTTGTCTGTAGAAAATGTCTGTGTGCAACGATATGTCGTGGCTTATGGTTTTTGGGACAGGCAAGTTTACATGATAATTGCTTAATCCCTTCCGTCTAGACATTGTCTGTGTAATTATTACAGAGAAACCCGTCTGGGTAGACAAATTAGCGAGGACACTATCTGCAGGCGATGTTACAAATAGTAATTGAAAGGTTACTTAAAAGGACAGAAGAAGTCGGGCTATATATGGTAGATGAGGTCATGTATTTAAATTTTAAATGATATTTTAAAACACGCATAGGAAAGTAAATAACTGACACCCCGACCCCCTACATTCTGCTCATGGACTAGATCACACGAGAGTCAGAAATAAACAATTATTCTGATTGGAAGTTTTGTCGGAAACGTGAGGTGGAAGCGTGGGCAGGAATACTGCAATATAACCTAGCAATTTTGGAGGCTAAAACACACTGCATTCCAGAATCGTCAACAGTAGACAGCTCGAACTAAAACCAAGAAAAGAATAGAGTTATGATTCTGACCTTATAAGACCGGATAAAACACATATTGGACTCCTTCTGAACACTACAGCAAGAAAATCTACCTGTTAACACAGAAACTGGACTTCTACAAGACCTACTCACAAAGTAACAGAGGGATACTAACTAGAAATACTACCCCTGACGCGTGTTCGAAGCATCTTCATAAAGTTGCCAAGACTATTCTGCTGAGCAAGAAGTCTGGAGGTCTCAATTATTGGGATGAGTTGTAACATATTTTATATACTTTGAATTTGATATGTCTGAACTTGCTGATGGTTATACAGGTCCATTCGAGGCTGGCAACATCAGCATGTGAAAATGATATATTCATGAACCACCACAGCAAAGCGCTGGCGATTAGTTCGTGCTAGTTCTCACAGGGAACCAAAAGCAGAGATAACCTCAGACTCCAAGTGGAGCAGGGAGTGGATGATGATGACATCAGATGTATATATTTACTAACATTTGTAATAAGTTGCATGTAAACTTAAACATGTTCACCCAGACACAAGCCATTGCACTTGCCGCTGTCCAGGTGCAATTTTTCAATTAAATTAACGAAAAGAATGGGGATTTTTCATTATATCCCCTGAGTTATATGATGTACACTCAGGGAGACTAAAAAATTCAGAGAATGGAATTGGTTGACGGACAACGGGAAAAGCGCCTGATTAATATCAGGAAAGCAGAAACTAAGCAGAAGCTTTGTCCTTTTATTTCCTCTACTAAAGTTTGTGGTACGAATCGAAGAGACCATTTGAGGTATTACTCTGCGATACCAGCTGTACTACTATTCTGTGGTTCAAAGCCTGTGATCGACACTGGAAACCTACGTTCCACGGCTGGTGAAGATACCTGCTTTGACCAGAAGAGGTTACCTCTTGAACTTCTTCTTCTTCTTCTTCGTTCGTCCTGAAAAGGACGGTGGTTGCGTTGTGTCTGTTTGCGCCTAAGCTGTGATATCTGCACCTTTCGATCGACACATCCGACTTCTGCACGACATTTTTTAAGGACCGGGTTTGCCTTCCCATTTCGATCCATGCTCGCTCAGCCAGCCTGCACTGCTGCAGACTGTTTCCATGACCACCAAGTGGAGGTGGAGCACGGTCTTGACCAGCTCTGGTTCGCTGGTCCTGACGCAGGCAGTCAAGCTATGAGTCGCTGACTGCATTCACTATTGCTGCATCTTGGGGTGCCACCTCTTGAACTGATCTGGAGACGTGCCCTTGCCACAGAGACGAATTGACGGAAACAGCAACATCAACACTTCAGCGTGTTGGCAGCTAAGTGACATTTCTAGCAGGCCAAATACGAAAGAACTTTGTTTTTCTTTTCAACCTTAAGCTTTCTAAAGCCGACATCTTTTCTAGGAAGACACCTACATTTTATTAATCACCAGCTCTTATTTATTTACATTTGTTCAAAAGTAATTGATCATTAAATTTATTATATGTTGTTTACAAATTCATAGTTGATTAGTTATTACAGAGAGAAGTGCACACGTATGAATCAGCATCTTTAATATATATTTATATAGAGCCAATAAGAACTTTACTGTTAATTCATTTGGGGGCTTGTACGAGCTAAATTAAATTATATAATAACTCTTCACAAAAGACGGCGGGCAGATAAAAGTTAACATTGCTAAGACACATTCACCATTGTTCTTGACTTCTGAAATATCATTTGAAACTCCCTCAAGGTAGAAGCATCATCATCCTTCTATCTGCATCTCTGCCAAGAGTAATCTTGTGCGAAGGTAGATACCTTTGAAGACCTACATTAGATACTCTAGGTTTTGGCCATTGTTGGACCATCACTGTGGAGCAAGGGGAGACAACCCGTGACACTGTAACTTCGCGGTATTTGTTTTTTTTTCTTCTATTTTTTAGCGTCACGCAATAGCACTGATTCGGCATTTGAACGTGGAATTGTGGTACTGAGATGTTTGTAAACTTTCAGCCAGTTATATCAGTACACCTCAATTATGTTTTCTTGTACTGAATCTAGTGCAAAAAATCAATGAGTTTTGTTAGACATCCACGTAGTGTATGCTAGTATATTCCTATAGTGTATCCATGTGTCGTGAATTATTCTAATCCCCATATATAAATTAAAACGTAAATGCAAAGCCTAACAAATAAATTTAATAAAAGGAAAGAAGAATGGTAAAGAACAGTGCTGTCACAATGACTGTACTCGAAATCCCCCTTGTTTTCTACTTCGTCTGCAAATTGTAACGCTTTCACGTTGATAGTAAAAGCCTACTGTATTATTACCCGCTTTCTTCAATGAAACGTGTACTGTATTTCTTGGAAAAACCTTGAGATACGCAAGCTGATCAATGACCTAAATTTAATATTTCATTCATTCCATTTTGTACACGGCGTAACTAAAAGACAGATGGACTAAAGGATAGAGAGAAGGGAGAGGCAGAAAGCAGGGACACGTGCAACACTAAACACGCGTCGCGCGATACACAATTGCTGCCATCACGCGTGTAAGGCCACATGCACTAACTTTATTTCAAATCGACAGTGATAAAATTCACTACCCATACCAGAGTTAGGTTTTAAAATCCTGAAAAACGCTTATTGGGAATTATGACATTATACCGGTTTACGTTTGAAAACATGACAGTACCCAGACACCCTCAAGTTTGGAAGTGAGAAGGTAGTAACAGCACGACTATCCTAGAAGAAAATGCATATTGGCTCCATTAAATTCGTATATTTGGGTTCCTTAGGGTTTGCTGACAAAGAATATGTAAAACGTTACGCAAATAGTCTAGGAATTACCAAGTTATGGCCAAAATAAAATAGTGGGGGTGCCTGACAGCATGAAATCATTTCTGCTCATAAAATTTTTTTATAACGTGTTTGAAAAAACATTACGTTACGGAAATAGCCTACCACGTTAACTCCTATTTGATTGGAGCGCAACAAATGTAAGACTAAACACGATTGGTCGGGCTATAAATACTATCTTGTGTTGTCAGGGGAAATCGTAAAAAGGGGTACTTTTTTGAAAAGATGTGTAGACATGGTTTGATTGGGTAGAGCTGCGAATATACTCAATTCAGAGCGTCTGTTCATTGCCACATCTTGTAATAAACCTACTAAGAAGCAGTGCGTTGAGCACCAGTGTATATTTTTTATAAAATAAAGCCTGGGACATCGGCAGATCGGAGTTGTGCTATATTCATTGCCAGTCAACGAAACTGTTTATTATTATTTCCATGAATTGTGGTAAGCTTGAAATATTCAATATTTTTAAATGAAAATTGAATGTAAATTGATAAATTATGTCTGTATATATGTGTGGTTCAGTAGCGAACATGATGTAAAGCCTATAGTGCTCCAGCCTGAACAGAAGGTGTCGGAGGAAAGTAAAACTGCATGGAATGGCCAAACAGTACACTGACACCTAGATTATTAACTAGAAAGAAATAATGCTGGAATTGCAGAGGCGTAGTAACCATTAGGGAGGGAAATACTGGTATAAAGTATTTCAGATGAAGCTGACAGTTGGCCTAACGCTCTGAACTCAATGTTTGTGATGTATTGTGCTCAGTGTAGAAATAGAGTATAAATTAGTTCTGACGTAGAAGGTACAACCTTCTTGTTTCAGGGACCGTGGTCTTAAAGTTATTGAGCAGCACCTGGTCAGAGCTTTGCTGAAGCCAGAGGTGGACAGCATACTCCTTGGTCCATATAGCAACCAGTGGGGCGGCTCCAGAACTCATTAAAGTAATCGAGCAGAGGAGTCTTTACTGCAGTCATCACGCAAGATAAGAGAGTGTGGCCATGGAGCTCAACATTATGTACCCCATCTTAAAATGATATTGTAAAATAAAATTAAGAGGGGAATTTAATTGTTTTAATACCAGGAACTGAGAACATCTCCAATACTAGTTCCAATAGAAACAAACTATTGAAGTCATGATGACGAATACCAACAGAGCTTGAACAAAACAAAACCAGTATTACCCCATATTACCACTACACAACTGACACACATAGGATACCATTAATAATATATGTCACTACATGAATCATATTAATAAATTCTGTACATATAACTTGTAATTAAAATTGATTGTGATTCCTGGTTCCCTTTGTATTTGAATCAGGACACATATACATTCATGACAGCACTGAATACATATTGTTATTTGAAAAGTTATCAGTGACTCCTTTAAGATATCCTCTTAGAGTGTTTTATGTATGTGAGTGTCACAGTGTTGTCAAGTGTGGTGGAATAAATTAAATTGTTTATCTGTCTGTTGTTGTTATGACTTACACTTCATCATACACATACCCTAGACATATAACGTAGTCATCACACTATTCCAGAATAATTCTGACTGAGGTATACATATGTGGCAGTAAGTAAGGTTATCTATAATACACTACTCTTATTAGATATAGATACCTTCACAGCTGATCTCAGTCAGTACACTAAGTCCCCTATAAATATTTATAACATCCCACTTTACCACACCATGTACTGAAATTTTTTGCAAACATTAGGCTGACGTTTGGGTCCCGAGCTTTAATTAAATTTGTTGTTGTTGTTTAACTAAGGCTGTTGAACTTTTTGCTCTTTTGCAGCCAATACCAAGGCTAAGAGTCCTTGGTATTATCTACACTGTAGATCTAGGCTTTTTCTGTGGCTTTTCTGCTATTCCGAAACGTGTTGGGTTGAAGACATGAGCTCCAGTTTCTCCAACTTGGCTTGTATTTAAAGGATCATCACATGTGGTCCCAAGCTGGAAGGAAGAAGCATGTGGCGTACTGCACATTCCCCACCTTCCAAAGGAGTTCTCCAAATATGCAGAGCTAAAATACTTGCTGGGCTCTCCCAAGGAATCTCCACGTCCTACGCAGAGCCATTTCTCAGCTCCCCCTGCATATCATAGGGTACATAGTGAGATTCTCTTGCATGCAGGCAACCAGGTAAAAGCCAGAGTTATATCTGGGGCTCAAGTGACTCGTCCGAGCTTAGTGTTCAATGCTGGGTTTTCAACATGTTTCACCAGAGTGTGTGGAAGTGTGTGGATGATTTCCAGATGAAATGATGGTGTAATTAGTCTCACAGACTGTAGTAAAATCTGCGAGAATAATCGCTCATTTCAGTAAGATTTTAGTCATAAAATGATAATAAATAAACCCGCCCTATTGTGTCTGATGGTGATAATCTCACACGCCAGCATAGCGCTGAATTTTGGGCCATGGAACGGCTTAGAACGATCCCATGGTAAAAATCTAACACGCGTTTTAGTTTCGGTTTCGAAAACGTACTACTAATATTTAACATTTTGCCAGATCTGCTGCATACACAGTGCAGCCTAGCCTTATAATTAACGATTTGTTAGAAATGTAACGCAAAACTGCTGTCTGAAGTAACGTAATCTGTCAACAGTAACGCAAAATTTGGTAGTCTTTTGGACTTTTTCTAAGTAGTAATAACAAGACGACTGTAATACATTAACGCAAAATGCTACCATCGCCTTGCCAAAACCCGCTTCGTTCTGCCCGCGAGACAACTAGTATATACACGCTGTGGCAAAGCTAACGGATATACACACACAGACAGTTTAAATTCTCGACGCGTAGTGTAATTGTGACGTCACAAAAACAAGTTGGTTTATTTGAAAAATTAAAAAGTGAGACAGAAGGAGGGGGAAAAGATGGTAGACTTATGTAAAAAGTTATAATTAACGACTGTCAGTGATAAAACTGAAAATCTAAACGCACATGAATATAGTCATAAAAATTATATATTCGTGTAGCTTAGTGTATTCTGAGCACAAATATGTTTTAATATTGGTGGTAGTCAAATTATTAGCCAAGTTATTGAGGAAATACTATTTGACTGGAAACGCGTAGACGAACGGACTGTTGTCCTTGCTCGTTAACTGTAACGTTATTGGGAACGATAGTTTGAAAGGAGGCATAGGAGTAATTCGAATCTGATTGGAGGGTATAGGAGGGTAGACAGAGAGTATTGGTTGGGCAGAAAAGATAAAATCTATATTTAGAAAAATCACTCCTAGAAGTGTGAAGTAGTGTTTTTCTTTTTAAATTTTTGAAAATTGAAATGCTAGACCCTCGCTGTGATTGGGCCGGTCTAGGCATATTGGCAAAAAGCGTTTACAGCTCAGCGCCAGTTGAAAAGAAATATGTTAGAAGCAAGCTGCGTTGTCCTCAGCAGTACCAAGTGTGTTATTAACCATTGGCAGTCTGAACAGAAGGCAAAGCTGAACTTAAACTACTATTTATGCTAAAGCCAGTCAACGTACGTTTGTGATATTTCTTTGAATTGTGGTAAGGAAGGAATTTATTAATTTTGTTATTACAATAAAATTGGTGTCTGCGATACTGCTCGATTGGGAAGGTTTTCGACTAAGTACAGAGTCCCCAGCAGAGTTATGCAGGACCTGTGGGTTGTGTTCAAGCAGTAAAAGCAGTAAAATTAATGTGTATTGCATAACTGAAAATGATTTCCACAGTTGCCAGTGGGAAAGCTAACCCACGTTATCCTATGGAAGATCATCATTGTTGAAGTGTCAGAGGCGTTGTAGCCCTTAAGGAACATAACAGGGGCACTGGTAATGAATTGTCATCTCAGAGTGGTATGGGGTGGTCAGAGAGATCTGACCTTTTTCTTTATGTCAATTATTACATGTGAAAGGGAATATAGATGTGTTTTTAAGAATCATAACGTTGTTTCAGAGGTTTTGTTCTGGTACAGTGTGGGTCCAGAACCCTGGTGGCGTTGTTGCAGTGTACTAAAGTAACCTATTGTTTGGACCCTGAGGTCTAGTTACTGCACCAGGAACCGTGTCAGCGTGGTCATACCAGAGAGCCTGTGAAAATGACAGCAACATCTATTTTCTAGATAAGTGCCATACATGTCGGCACTCAGTTTATCCACTATAATACTATATTTCTGTATAGAAATAACATAAAATAAATTGTTGGCAAGAGACTTTCAAGATAATTTTAAAAGAGAGAGAGGGAATGATGACAATACCCCACCCATACTATTAATTACCAGTGTCATTAACTTAGTGAACCTAGATACACATATTTTGATTGTCTTATTATAAATTGAATGGACAGAAGATCCATGGTAGTATTTAAATTGTTATAAATACATTCATAATATCAATTTTTGGTTGTTGGACCTGATGCAGAAAATTCTGATCAGGCCAAATAAATTGTAAATAACCATTTTACCAAACTTTTAACACAGATTTCTATAAGATATATTTCATAGAGTGTCAGTGTGTTTGTGGTTGTAGTCTTGACTCAGTCATAAATATATATATATATATATATATATATATATATATATATATATATATATATATATATATATATATATATATATATATATATATATATATATATATATATGTGTGTGTGTGTGTTAGTAAATACATGTGTTTGTAGTACTTGTACTTACAATACATCATACACCCATAACCCTAGACATATAGACGTAGCTAACATACATATATTAGGCAAGAATAAGTCTGATTGAGGTCGTAAGGTGGTAGCAGAAAGGTGTTCTGATAAATCAACCCAACATTTAGTATAATCAGGGACCTTCACAGCTGACCTCATTCAGTACAATAGGAATAACATCTTGTTACATCAAATCCACCACACAGACACATGTTTAGATCCAAATCTATACTATATCATTGTTCATAGCTGGTAGTTTTATAAGGATGACTCCAGATATGCCTCCATGCATTCAATTAAGTATCTGACTGAGAATTTGACGCCGCAGACTAAAAAACTACAGATTCAAGATATTATAAATCAGACAGATACGTTTCTATGTGAGGAAGACAAGCCAATATGAGAATATGTGCTCAAAGAATGTTGACTCCACGAGAGTAGCAGGCTGACAATATGAGCGTCACCATCTCATTTGAAGGGAAAACGTTATGACGATGAAAGAAGCCTGAGACAGACCGCCAGTTTTGTGAGAAATATTTATGGTTATATACGGCGACAAAGAAGACCTGTCAAAGAATCGGTACCCCATGTAACTGCATGAGCGATCTTCGAATTTATTTCTCTTTCAGGACAAGTCAAAGTACTGTGAGCTAGCACATGACCAAGTAACAAGAGCGGAAGCTAACTCTTAAGCAGATGCCATTTATATAAAACACAGAAAATGTAGAACCGGTCTGTCTGTATTACCTCTGTCTATGTCTCATTCAAACCTCATATGTCTATACCTTCTCAAGACCCAGTATGTCTATACCTTCTCAAGACCCAGTATGTCTATACCTCCTCCAGACCAGATCTGTCTTTGTCTCATCAAACCGCATCTGTGTATCTCCTCTAGATCCGGTCTGCCTATATCTCCTTCAAGTTCAAACTGTCTGTTTCTCCTCCAAATCCCGTCTGCATAAGTCTCATCAAACCCCATCTGTCTATATCTCATCCAACACCTCCCGTCTGTCTATTAACTGCTTCCAACCAGTCTGTCTATATTTTTTCCAAATTGTGTCGGTCTTTATCACTTTTAGACCCCATATGTACTTTTATCTTCTCAAAATTCTATCCGTCTATAACTGCTCCAAATCCTGCCTGCTTATATCTCCTTCAAATCCCGTCTGCCAATATCATCTCTAAACCCAGCCGATCTATATCTTCTCCAAATCCTGTCTGTCTATATCTCCTAAAATCCTGTATGAATATAAATCCCGAATGCCTGTATCTCCTTCTAAACCCGTTTTCTCATATCTCCTTCAAATCCCGTCTGTCTATATCTCCCCCAAATCCCGCCTGTCTATATCTCCTCCACATCCCGTCTGTCTATATCTCATAAATGCCTGCTGATCTATATCTCCTCTAAATTCTATCCATATATACACATTTCTCCTCCAAACAACGTCTGTCTATATCTCATCGAGGTCTCGTCTGTCTATTTCTCCTCCAAATCCCGGCTGTCTATATCTCCTCCAAATCCCGCCTGTCTATACCCCCTCCAAATCCCGCCTGTCTATATCTCCTCCAAATCCCGCCTGTCTATATCTAATAAAAGCCTGCTGATCTACATCTCCTCTAAATTCTATCCGTATGTATCTCCTTCAAATCCAGCCTGTCTTTATCTCCTCCAAATCCTGCAGGTCTATATCTCCTCCTAATCCCGTCTGTCTATATTCCTTCTGAATTCCGTCAGTCTACATCTCCTCCAAATCCCATATGTCTATATCTCCTGAAATCCCGCTTCTCTATATCTCCTAACCCTGTCTGTCTATATCTCCTCCTAATCCCGACTGTCTATATTTCCTCCACATCCAATCTGTATATATTGGAACAGAAACAATCCTGTATGTCTTTACCTCCTCCAGATTCCGACTGTCTATATCTTCTAAAATCCCGCCTCTTTATATCTCCTAATCCTGTGTGTCTATATTTCCTCCTAATCCTGTATGTATATCTCCTCCTAATCCTATGTCTATATCTCTTCCTAATCCTGCATGTCTATTTATTCTCCTAATCATGTATGTCTATATATCCTCCTAATCCTGTATGTATATATCTCCTCCTAATCCTGTATGTCTATATCTCCTTCAAATCCTGACTGTCTATATCTCCTTCAAATCCCAACTGACTATATCTCATCTAAATCCAGACTGTCTATATCTGATCAAAATCCCGACTGTTTATATCTCCCCCAAATCCCAGCTGTCTATATCTCCTCCAAATCCCAACTGTCTATATCTCATCGAAATCCCGCCTGTCTATATCTCCTAACCTTGTCGGTCTATATCTCCTCCAAATCCCGCGTGTCTATATCTCCTCCACGTCCAGTCTGTATAAATCTCCTTCAAATCCCAACCGTCTATATCTTCTCTAAATCCCGTCTATATCTCATAAAGTCCAGCCGGTCTACATCTCTTCCTAATCCTGTCTGTCTATACATCCTCCAAATCCCGACTGTCTATATCTCGTCAAAATAAAGTCTAGCGCAGGCTTCTGGCACAAACTGAGTGACCTCAATCTTCGTTAGGGGAATATGCATTCATTAATTAATACATTCATTCATTTATTAATGTTTTGAGAAAATAATTCGGTAAGAAAATTGTGACAACAAGTAAACCCGATGGACGACAACAAGTAAACCCGATGGACGACAACAAGTAAACCCGATGGACGACAACAAGTCAACCCGATGGACGACAACAAGTAAACCCGATGGACGACAACAAGTAAACCCGATGGACGACAACAAGTAAACCCGATGGACGACAACAAGTCAACCCGATGGACGACAACGAGAAGATACTGGTGATCACCAGAGAGCATCAGTAAAAACATCTGGCAGTTAATACAGAAGTTGTTGTGGTACATGATCCCTAATCGGCACGAGTCTTCATAATGGTTTTGATACAGACTGTGCAAATTGAAAACGGTAGATCACTGAAACTACACAAAGGAATGCTAGACTTCTACAGTTGACATTCAAAAATCCGGCCATCGATAATCCGGTTCCTTCAGATTTCCGGCATGGATTTCGGAGCGCATTTTTTAATTTACCGCGTTGGCGCGCCACTGTTTTCTGGAGCCGTTTATGTTTTGATGCAGCTGTTTGGTCTTGCTTGCACGTGTTAACAGGCATTCCTGCTCATTCCTTCTCATTTTATCATTTATTTGCTGCTGTATAGCCCCATTATGGATTCAGCAATTAAAAGAAGTGGTGTAAAACGTAAACATTTAATTTTCTTTCTTTAAAGGACTGTACAGGTAGTCATTTTCTGTTAAATATATACAACATATATAACCATAAAAAATCCGGCATTTTCAACAATCCGGCACTCCTCAGGTCCGGAGGTTGCCGGATTTTTAAATGTCAACTGTATTTGCCAAAACTAAAGACTACACCCCATTCAAAAGAAATCTACATTCACATGTCAAGTCATGACAACTTGAAACTGTACCTACTGACAAATATATGTTTTGATTCAATGAGTATTTACTTTTGAATGTTATAGCTTTAATTTGAAACGTGTAAAAACTTCACTGCTTTTCCCTTTCTCCTCTTTCTCTCTCTCTCTCTCTCTCTCTCTCTCTCTCTCTCTCTCTCTGTATGTGTTTGTACATGTGTTACGTTAGTGAATGCAATCCAATACCATAATTCCCGTCGTAAGGACGTCGGTCGGTCGGTCACATCATGCACACCGTCATTTGCGCACTTTTTTTATTTTCGAGAGAGTACATCAACTTTCAACCACAGCTAAGGGGTGCAAGTGTGGTTGAAAGTTAGATAATAATTGTATTGTCTCCCTTATATGTAAGGAAAAAAGGATCCCGTTACACGCCCATTGAGGCATATTGGGAATATGGTGTTAGGCCCATATTTTCTTGATCATCGGCACACTAGGGGTGATGTGGTCAGCATCACGCCGGCCGCCTTAACCTTCCCAGAGTTGCTCCATTATATGTACTCTCCCGAAAATAGAAAAGTGCTCAAATGACGGTGTGCATGAACAGTTTGATTATGGAAAGAAGCCAACAACACAATTGATAAACAGTACATGAACTGGAGACAGGAAGGTGCGGAGATGCAGATTAAATCAATAGACAATCAAGATACTCTTCTGTCCAGTTTCATTCGGGAAACGGAGTTTACTAATTTTTCTTAAAAATAACCTTAAAATGTAAGTTGTTGATTGTTTCTTCAGGACAAAATTTTAATTTAAAGTATTGCAAATATCTAATGACGGTCGCCTGCAATGAAATGACCACAGTAGTGATAGTACCGTCTGTAATACATGTAACAGAAACAACACACTATAATTAAAAACCTGTCAATTTTGCACGCGGGGGAAAGTAAGTAACTGACACCTCGACCCACTGCATTCTGCTCATGGATTGGATCACAAGAGAGTCAGAAATAAACATTTATTCTGATTGCAAGTTTTGTCGGAAAAGCCAGGTTGAAGCGTGGGCAGAAAAACTGCATATAACCTAGCAAATTCGGATGCTAAAACCCGCTGCATTCCATAGTCATCAAAGCAGACAGCTCGGATTGAACGGATTTAACTCATCATTTTCTTAAAAATAACCTTAAAATGTCAGTCTTGTTTCTTCAACACACAATTTTAATTTAAAGTAATGCAAATATCTAATGACGGTTGCCTGCAATGAAATGACCACAGTAGTGATAGTACCATCTGTAATACATGTAACAGAAACAACACACTATAATTAAAAACCTGTCAATTTAGACGGGTTATTGCTAGTATTTATATTAACTACTTACTTTTTAAAGTTAAAAATATATTAATTTGAAATAATTTTTACAACTGTATTATTACAGGGCAGAAATGTAAAAAAGTCAATAATGCATATTTATTAACCCTGATCAAATAAAGATTTAGTTCGTTCGTTCGTATATACTACACGTTTATGTTAACCCATTACTTACTGCAAACACTACACGTTTAGGTTAACCCATTACTTACTGCAAACACTACACGTTTAGGTTAACCCATTACTTACTGCAAACACTACACGTTTAGGTTAACCCATTACTTACCGCAAACACTACACGTTTAGGTTAACCCATTACTTACTGCAAACACTACACGTTTATGTTAACCCATTACTTACTGCAAACACTACACGTTTAGATTAACCCATTACTTACTGCAAACACTACACGTTTAGGTTAACCCATTAATTACTGCAAACACTACACGTTTATGTTAACCCATTACTTATTGCAAACACTACATATCTATACATTCCTCATTTTTCTTTTTTGTCCCGTACGGAGCAAGGAGTCACTGCCGCAGCTGGTCCCCTCACAGGAAGCGTGCGCCAAGCTTTCAGTGCACTTGCAGCAGTGGATTATGTATCCCTTTGTTTTATACGAGGACGTTGCCACCCTCATGCAGAACTTCATGTTACCCCCGCCTTGTACAACATGCCTTTGGGATTAGTTGTCATATTTTCTTTGTCTCTTCGGAAAACCCAGAGAACTACACGGGGCATGTACACTGATGAAAATATAATACGTTTGACGCACTCAGAGTATACATCCAGTGACTTTGATATCCTGGTCTTGACCTTATGACCGAGCCACTCACTTTCTGTTTAAGAAACCAATCGAATTCACACACAATTCAACTGATCCGCCAATGCGTTTTTTCACATGCACAACGTAATCACAGTACAAATGTCAAACTAGCAAATCCGATCCAGTACAAGCGTACAGAAGTATAATATTTTCCTAACACAACCGGTGGTATTCACACGAAACTCAAAGAACGTAGACCGTTGATCGGAATCGTACTGCTGATATCCGTTCACGAAATCAAGGCGCCACATGTCCTAGTATCATCGACCACAGCTGCTTTCAAAGCCGTGTTTGCTCTTGAACTTGGCGACTGCCTGTAACGTGGCACGTGTTTGAACTTACCCCCAAACACACGAATACACAATTGGGCGTTAGCTGACGCACACTGGGGCTAGTAGGAGAAAACTAGCTATATATTCACTTACGATATTTTATGAAAATGTATACAATTGTATAGATAATCCACCGTTTGACTAACGCAGACAGTATTATATATTACAGATATTCATTGACGGAACACAGAATTCTTGGAGTCTTAAAATCCATGAAGAATTGTGGACCACTCGCTGTCTTGTGTTTCGGCAAGCCGTCGCTGTTTGGCACCAATTTTCGGTTATGCCGCGTGGAGCAAGCTTTGTTTAAGGTGACGAGTAACATGCTAGATAGAGATCTATTGAGTCCGGAATGAATGTTTATGTGTAGACTGCCTTTCTTGCCGTTCTCTTCTGTCTTCTTCCCATTTTTTTTCTTAATTCCTGTTTTTTCCTGTTGCTTGCCTACGTCTCATTCGTCCTCCAACTCGACGTCTACCGCTTCTTCCGCGTCATATCTTCTTTCTTCCACGCCTTTATCTTCTTTCTTCCACGTCTGTATCTTCTCTGTTCTTGTGTATCTTGTTTTCGCTATGATCTTCTTTCTTCTGTTTTCTATCTTATCTCTAATATTTTCTTCCTTCTTTTACTTCTTCTACTTTCTATTCTTTTTTGTTGTTGTTGCTCTAGCGCCATACTCATAACGTTCTACTTTCTGTCACATCATGTCTTCTGTTTCTTCCAAATACAACTGACAGTATCACTTAAAAACAATAACAAAAGCAACAACTAATACTTTGCTGTTAGTACTCCATTGTCTTCTCCCCCCTCTTAACAATAACAAAAAAACTACGAAAACTATTAGTACTACTACTACTACAATTACGACAACTACTACTATTGCTACAAATACTACTACTATTACTACTACTACTACTACTATTACTACAACTACTACTATTCCTATTGTAACCGCGCTGCTGTTACTGGTTACTGTGTATTATCTCACTAGGTGGCAGATGGCAGGCCTAGTGACGTAATTTAAGTTTACAACTTCTCTTTTTATCTTCTGTCTTTTATCTTCCAAGTTATTTAGTTGATATCATTACTGGCCATCTCCGCCAGAGGTGTAAATTCCTGGATGATACTCTAATCCTTTTCTTGCATACTTCAGGTTCGTTCAGTTCCTTCTTTGATGTTAATAGTGACTTCGTATAGTGGTAGTTTAAATGTACATGGCATACGATCAGCAACTCATAAAGATGGAATCAAAATCACTCTGATCCTTCAAAAACTTTTAATAACTTAATTAAACAACAAGTATAATGGGTCATTCAAATGATAGAGTTCTCATAGAAGCCTGTACTGGGTCTTTGTACTTCAGGTTAACTCATACATGAATTCTATGTCTCGTAAACTTCCGTATTCCTCTTTAACCTATTCTTTTCTCCTGTAGACTTCCTTAATCTTCCCAGAACCTGCTCCTCTTTCCTCATATACCAATGCTCTTTATTAGCATTCCATACTTTATTTGTTATTTAAATATCTTCCTCGACGAACTGGTCAGACAGGTCTCTATATCTGCTCCTAGCAACAAAATTCATCTCATGCATAAATAATTGTATGTACACCCTTCTGATACTTACAAGTGAGAGAGCATATTTGAAGTTCTTCTATAAAAGTCGACATTCACTTTTTCTTGAAAATCATATGCAATTCTGGATACTTCAAACCTTGTTCAATATTGCTCCTCTATAATATCCCTAGTTTCCTTCAAATGTTTACAGCCTTTTGATACTTTACACATAGTCGTTATATGCTCATAACCATCCGTTTTCTTGGTACATAGACGTAAAGTACTCATACTGAAGTGACAAATCGTGCTTCTGCACAACTCTCCTGGAAACAAAATTCTATTCTGTGCAAAAAATATAATCAGAGTTCAATACTTACAAAAAAAAAAAAAAAAAAAAAAAAAAAAAATAAGCGCTGATCTCCTTTCAGAAATACACCTTAACTGTGAATCACAGAATCAAATACTATCTCCTGATAGAATAACACTGGCTAGTGATGGCGGGACATCTAAATATATTCACATAAACCCTTTCTGTAAAACCACAGAAGGTTCATCTTGTCCGCACAGCGATCACACCTTCTTCCTGAAGCACAACTCAGGACTCACTGTCATCTAATGACCTCTGGTCATTTCGTGTGGTGTGTTTTTCTCGCCACTCTTCTGATTCGCTGACCCAAATCTTTTTACTTAAATTTATCGGTCGACCCTTTTTTTTTCTTGTTCTCGAACTTTCTATTTACAACTCAAGATAATCACTCACTATTAATTAACGTGAGCCGGTATTCTGAACCGTTGTCAGTTAGCAATATTATTATTTTCATTCATTATTTTCTCTTGTGAGCTGTCCTAACTGTTTATCTCACCTTAACAATAGCATGAATAATGCTTGGGCAAACCCCACGGTGACACTATTACTACTGTTACTACTACAACATTACTACTATTATTATTACTACTACTACTACTCCTACAACATTATTATTATTACTACTACTACTATTACTACAACATTACTACTATTAGTATTACTACTACTACTACTATTACTACAACATTACTACTATTATTATTATTACTACTACTACTATTACTACACCTATTACTACTATTATAACTACTACGTCTACTATTACCACTGCTGCTAATATTACTACTATTATTACTACATTTATTACTACTACTATTACTACTAATACTATTATTACTGCTATTATTACTAATAATATTACTACTACTATTATTACCATTATTGCTGGCATTATTAGCCTCTACGTCTACAACTACCACTACGGCCATTTCTATTAGTACTACTACAACTATCACTACTAATATTACCATTACTACCGCAATAGATAGCTCTACCACCGCTATCACTACTATTGCTAGTTCTGCTGCTTCGCTGCAACCCCTTCTTCTTCATCATCTTCTTCTTCTACAGCTACTTCTTGATCTCTGCTCATCTAACCAAATTAACACCTAATCTTTAATGTTGTTTATTAATGGAAATTTCCATGCTGACTTTAATATTAGGTTTAATCCAGCAATGGGTGATTCCACTGCCTTTCGAAGTCTCATACTTCTTGGGATTTTGTATTCAAACAACATGCACCCTGGATATTAGGGGGGAAAAACACTTTAAAAATAAAAATCGTATTCCACAGGAAGCAAGACCGGAACGTGTCAACCACTCTGCACTTGACCAAACAGCGAATCCCCCAGGATTTCTAGAAATCTACTCGTCGAGAGTCAGGCGTTATTACTCTCCGTCATGCTTTTCCCCGAGGGTAAATACTGACTCCCCCTGCCTACTTTTAAGACAGCGCGAGCACCAGCACTTTATTGACAGACTGCGGTACCAGACAAAGCCAATGAAGCCCTGGATTTGTTCAATGAGTGTATCTAGGTCAAGTGCTGATATCGGGACCACTTGTTTTGTTACTTAGGAGATATCTTTTAAAAAGTGTTAGTGGAACTTTCAAACTCGTCAGCTGGTTAAGAATCATCATCATCATTCTCTTTATCGCTCACTGTGGAGCATGGGGCCCCCACTGAGCTGAAGCTGGTCCCCTTTTAGGGGCCTGCAGAAAGCATTTTCTGTAGTAATTTGTTTTACCTGATAAGGTTGCCAGCCTCATGGATAACCTGATATTAGCCGCCTGGTACGACATGCTTGAGGGTGCAGTAGGCCTGTTCTGTCTTTGTGTCATCAGAGAAACCCGTGAACTACACGTGACCAACCATAGAATGGACGCAAATAAATACAGTCGGATAAGTATCGTCAGCCACAAAAGGAAAAAAAAACATAAAAAAGGAGACATACACAAAAATTACAAATCGTGTGAAAAATCCTTACCTTAAATGGCTGCTGGAACATTTTCAAACAACTTAAAAGCTGAGACGGGAGCATTAAAACAGCTTCAAAAACCATAAACGGAAACTAGAAATAATCGTCGTCGCCTTCTTCTTCTTCTTTGATCCATAACCGCCGACCGTCAAAGCAGTCAGTGGCCATCACGTCTGGTGGCGTCTTGTAGGGCAGCAACAAATTGATTCCACTTTGTTCAGTCGGCGGCCATCCTTCGTACAGTGCCCCAACCATGGTTCATTCTTTGCATCTCGGCTTCCACAGTTCTCCGCCAGGTTGTTTTTGGTCGGCCTCTCTTTCGCTTTCCTTCGGGAATCCATAGCATAGCTGTTCTTGTAATGGTATCAGGGTCCCTTCTGAGGACGTGGCCAACCCTACTCCAGCGTCTGCCAGCTATGATGGTGTGCATGTCCTCCTGGTTACTCCAAATAAGTAGTTCTTGGTCAACCACCTCACACGCGTTCAAAGTTTTTGGGTTACTAGTTGAAAAGAAGGATATATCACGTTGAACTGAAATTTTAAATGATGATTTAAACTATTAACTGTAAGGTATTGTGTGGCATGATAGATTAAACTATATCATGTCGATTTATGACCTCAAGTCAAATTTGACGAAAAGTGGACATGGAATAAAAAACGTACTAAGGCGACGTAATGCTAAAGCAAAGATATTGTTCCCCGCATGTGTTGTATCAGTTAAAACTGAAGTAAAAAAAACTCCATTAAAAACAACGAATTAGACAGTCTCTAACAAGCACTAATGGAACCCAGTTACAAAGTAAATATAGTGACAGTACAATGGATTCTTCCGGCGTGATGCCGACCACATCACCCCTCGTGTGCCGACGGTCAAGATAATATGGGCCTAACACCATATTCCCAATATGCCTCAATGGGCGTGTAACGGGTTCCTTTACATTTACCTTACAATGGATTCTTGCCCACTGCAAGACATTTAGAAATTATAAGACAAATAGACTTGCCAAAGAAGCAAAGGACAGTGTACAATGCAAGTGAGGACAGACAATATATGAAGAAATAAAAACATATAATAAAAAGAATAACTTCTAAAAAACATGGCACAAAGAACGCTCAGAGTCAGATATACATACTTCTCCTTGCCAAAAATAGATCAAGGGATAGATTCTCAGACAGAGAACCGGCCACTACAGACTCAAGTTCATCTGTTGAAATTAAAAATCGGACAGGCAGACGTGATGTCCTACAATAATCCAGCTCCACAAGAGGAGAAGGCTGACAGTATGACCCTCGTCATATTTCTCACCTTTATGGGAGAAATATTGTGGCGATGAGAGAAGATTTAGACATAACTTCAGCTTTATGAGAGAAATAGATGTGGTTTATTTGAGAGTGATGAGAGAAGTCTGAGGCAGACCGCCAACTTTATGAGAGAAATTTAACCTCTCATATTATATTCTCGAACTTCTGTGCTTCAAATCAACTGGCTATAGGAGGAAGCATGTTTCCACATAAGAGAATACACAAGGAAACATGGATATCACCAGACCATAGAACAGAAAATCAGATTGATCATAAACAAGAAGTTTAGATCATCATTGCAGGATGAAATGTATATAGAGGAGCAGATGTGGCATCAGATTACCACCTTCTGATAGCCAAAGTAAAAATGAAACTCAAGAGATATGCAACAATGCAAAATTATAGACAACAATTTAATGTAGGACATCTAAGAAATCAAGAAACAAGAGTCAAATTTGCGGTCACAATATCCAACAAATTCCAAGTGCTCCAACAGCTGTAAGATGTAGAGAATACAGAAGACTATTGGCAGCAAATCAAAACTGTATGGAATGAGACGTGAAGAAATACTGGGGAAAAGGGAACGACAACAAAAAGCATGGATAACAACAGAAACCGTCAATAAGATAAAAGACAGAAAAATCAAGAAAGCAGAGTTAAACACAAGCAAAACCAGAAGTTCCAAAGCCAAGGCTCAAGAAGTGTACACAGAAGCAAACAAAGAAGTAAAAAGAAGTATCAAAAGAGACAGGAGGAAGTATATTGAGCTTATAAACTTTAATACAAGGTTGAAGAAACTTAAATTTTTTCCTTTTTTAAATTTCCTACTTGATTTTTTCCCCCCCTATCTAAGTAGGCCTACAAGTCTTATCACAAATTTCTACTCTACAAAATGCTAATGAAATATGATTGGCGCAGGAGTGAATACGGGTCTACCGCGCACTGCCATACGGGGCTGCTCGGTCCCTGCCCACCAATGCCAGCGCTAATATCGTTTAATTTTTTTTTCTTTAGCGATCTCTCACGGAACCCCTTCCAATCTCTTGGGAAACCTCGGTTGAGAAACCCTGAGCTAAATGAAGGATAGGTAAGAGTGGACTCTCAGGCACTGCCCGATAGCCCGCCTGTTCAGTCCGCTTCTGGTCTCTCCACAAATTGTCTCCAGTGCTGTTCTTCAGTTATGTTGTTGACTATGTTCCACGCCACGATGATTGGCTATCCAGCTTCTTCTGTCTATATCGTCCTCTAGCTCTATTTTCCATCAATCTTTCATGACTTTCTTTATTTTCTCCATAATTTTCGCCGTTTGTACGTCGGTCACATCTAAGGGGTGCAACTGTGGTTGAAAGTTAGACATTAATTGTATTGTTTCCCTCCACCCATGGAGTTACAGTGATATCTCCTCCACCCCTCTAAAATCCCTCTATCCTCAGTTTTTGATGGTAGACCCTTAATTGTTGAAAGTTAGACATTAATTGTATTGTTTCCCTTATATGTACTCTCTCCAGAAAATAGTAACACTCAACGAAGAAAAAAGTCGGTGAATTTGCAACATGGAGTGCAATATATGGAATAAAAATGTAAGTTTTTTGTGAAACCCAGTTTGAATTAAAACGGATTTAACATCAGTTTTATTTTGATTTTTTGATGGTAGAACCCAGTTTCATTCCGGAAACGGATTTAACTCATCATTTTGTTAAAAATAACCTTAAAATGTAAGTTTTTGATTGTTTCTTCAAGATAAGATTGTAATTTAAAGTATTGCAGACTTATTGTTGGAGCTACTCGCTGGAAATGAAACGGTTTATTGGAGCATAGATACCATGATTTCCGATGATCCCAACGACGCAGTTGATTTCCCAACCGAGTTCCTTAACGAGCAGTGCCCATCAGGAATGCCCCCGCATTTGCTGAAATTAAAGGTTGCTGCATTTATCATGCTATTGCGAAATTTGAACGCAAAAAACAGACTATTGAATGGCATATTACAGTTTTTTATTTACTTCCGTCATTATTGACGGGTTACTGCTAGTTTTAAAAATAATTCAAGAAGTTTTTCTTTCAGTCTAATCTCTCTCTCTCTCTCTCTCTCTCTCTCTCTCTCTCTCTCTCTCTCTCTCTCTCTCTCTCTCTCTCTCTCCTCTCTCTATCACACATTCTCCCTTTCTCTCTCTCTTCTTCTCTCTATTCCTCTCTCTCTTCATCTGTCCCTCTTCATCTCTATCTCTTCCCCACTCTCTCTTCCTCTCTCTCTTCCTCTTTTTCTTTTTCTCTTTCTCTTTCTCTTATCTATCTATCTATCTATCTATCTATCTATCTATCTATCTATCTATCTATCTATCTATCTATCTATCTATCTATCTATCTATCTATCTATCTATCTATCTATCTATCTATCTATCTATCTATCTATCTATCTATCTATCTATCTATCTATCTATCTATCTATCTATCTATCTATCTATCTATCTATCTATCTATCTTTCCCTCTCCAGTGGAAGTCATGAAAGTTCGGCGTATATTATTTACGCCACCGGTGCACACATAACGCCCCCCGACTGTGAAGAAATACTGTTTGTGAATCGATTTCTGTATTCAACGTTGGAGAGCGAGCTCTTTACGTCAGCGGCTGGAATGTGTCAAGTATGAATAGGCAGGACCTGGGAATTAGCAGAAGTTGTGGTGGAACTTGGTTCGTTTATTCATTTGACTCTTCGATCACTTGGAGTTTGGAACCACCGTTGCAGGCTGGTCTGCCTTACAGGAAGCCTGCACCACAACATTATTATGTTTGTGCAGTGGTTGCTTCTGTGGTAATGTTTTTGTATACGATGGTCTCAACTTTATGAGGTCGGGTGGCAAGTTCCCTTTCTCGCTGCCTTTGTCGTCCCTAAATCAACAACAGAGCCAGGTAGCTATTTTAACAGCTGGGAAGACTGGAACATGTGATGCTCCTTTGACTCGAGAAGCAAGCTTTCTAACCACTCTGCCACTTCGACAGCGTAGCATAAGTTTAATATAACTGACATTTCAAGAATTTACAATTATGTTCGAAATTTATCCAGTCATTTCCAACACCAGCTCCGTAGGTGAATTTCGTGGACAAATCGGGGATGAGAACAATTTTGGTGTGTTACACCCTTCCCCCTCCCTCCCGTCAATGAACACAAAATTTTGTTCTGACACAAGAGCAGTAACCGTGACATTACGAATTAACAGTAAGCAACATTGTTATTTCCCTTTATCCATGGAAATTATTCTCTCTCTCTCTCTCTCTCGCTATATATATATATATATATATATATATATATATATATATATATATATATATATATATATATATATATATATATATATATATATATATATATATATATATGGTGTTTATAAAGTCGCTGTGCAGTGAATTCGAAAAATATTTTAGAAATTACGTCACGAATGATGCAAATTTACGTCATGATATTCTGTGTTCCACAATCCCGTGTGCAGCATTACACAACAAGCCCCCAATTGAAAACCACATTTCTGGTGACGTAGTCTCGCCCGGGAGTAAAT
Source organism: Oreohelix idahoensis (assembly GCA_024509875.1). Classification (NCBI taxonomy): domain Eukaryota; kingdom Metazoa; phylum Mollusca; class Gastropoda; order Stylommatophora; family Oreohelicidae; genus Oreohelix; species Oreohelix idahoensis. The sequence continues at coordinate 67,677 of JAMPIV010006636.1, forward strand.
TTCACTGCACAGCGACTTTATAAACACCCTGTATATATATATATATATATATATATATATTCTATATACACATATATATATATATATATATATATATATATATATATATATATATATATATATATATATATATATATATATATATATATATATCTACTACTGGACAAAAGTTAAGGGCCGCCATTCAGTTTAGACAAGGTTTATATAACTGATTGGCAAACTGTAAAGACAAGTGAAAATGTCATTAAAACTGAGCTCAGAGAAATGTGTATACATTTCTGTGTGCACTAGGTCAATTTTTTTTAAATGTCCAAAAACTGGGTCACTTTAACCCGCACGTGAAAATTGCCATTGTTGCTGCAAAAACTCGTGGTTTTTGCAACACGCCCCACTAGTTCAAAAGGTGAAAAAGTGAGTTGAATTTGAATGCACGTGGAAAATGATCATCGGTAAAGAGTGTTCACCGTTAGTATGCAATAAATCAGTATGACAAGTTGTCGAAATGATCACTGCATTAGCCATGCCACCAAGGAGAAGTCTCAGCACTGTAGACCGTGGTCGAGCCATGACACGGATTCAGGATGGTCAATCTGTTCGTCATGTTGCAAGACGTTTAGCAGTGTCCCACTCTACCATTCAGAGACTTCTTGAGAGATTTCAAGCTACCGGACATTTGGAAAATCCCTTAAACCGCGACCCTGCTCCTCCTTCCAAAAAAACTATATAAAACCTCAAAAACTAAATTTCGTCCATCCCTAAATATATTGATAGTTCTTCATCTCAACCCTTCATCGTCCACTCACCTCCCCATCTACATTCGTCTCTCCTCCTTTTCCCTCACTCCACCTTCTCTCCTCTTCTCTCTCCCTCTCCCCCTCTCTCTTCTCTCCCTTTCCTCCTTCTCCGCCTCTCCCTCCCCCTCTCATCTCCCATCTCTCCCCCAATATTCATTCCTTCTCTCTTCCTCTACTCTCCACCCCTCTTCTCCTCCTCCAATCCGCATCTCCCCGCACCCTCCTCTCTCCTCACTCCTCTCACCGCCTCATCTCCCCTCTCATCCTCTCCATGCTCCCCACTTTTATCATCTCCCCTGCCTCTCTCTCCTCTGTCTCAATTCTCCTCCCTACTCTCTCTTCTCCCATCTCTCTCTTCTCTTCTTCTCCTTCATCTCCCTCCCATCACTCTCCTCCTTCCTCCTCATTCCTCCACCTATCCTCTTCCTCTCTCTCTCTCTCTCTCTTCAACCCCTCTCTTCTCCTCCTCTCTCACTCTCTTTCCTCTCTACCTGTCCTCTCCTACTCTCCTCCTTCTCTCCCTCACCCTCTCCCCACTCTCTCTCCCCCCCTCTCTCTCCTCGTCTCTCTCTCATCCTCTCCTCTCTGCCCTCCTCATCTCTATCATCTCTCTATCTATCTATCTCTCTTCCCCCTCTCCTCACCTCCTCTCCCTTAATTCTCCCCCTCTCTATCTCTGGTTCCCTATCTATCATCTATCGATATATCTGTCTATCTGTCTATCTATCTATCTATCTATCTATCTATCTGTCTGTCTGTCTGTCTGTCTGTCTATCTATCTATCTATCTATCTATCTATCTATCAACCAACCAACCAACCAACCAACCAACCAACCAACCAACCTACCTACCTACCTACCTACCTACCTACCTACCTACATCTATCTATCTATCTATCTATCTATCTATCTATCTATCTATCTATCTATCTATCTATCTATCTATCTATCTATCTATCTATCTATCTATCTATCTATCTATCTGTTTTTATTTGTTTTGGTTTGTTATTTTTATTTTAAAACACTTTGTGCTTAATATATTTGTATCTCTTTCCACTGTTTGGACAGACCATGAAGATAAGAGACTACAGCAATTGTTTTAAAAGTTTCAAAAAGGAAGGGGGAAAAAAACCCAGTCATTTGTTAAAGTACACATTCGTTAACTAAGATAAGAAACGCAAGTGAAGATTTAAAAAAAAAAGGTCTTGTAATAAGAGACACGAGTACAGGTCGGATAAAAGTGTTTCATAAAGATATTTCATCATCATCATCATTATCACTGTCCACTTCCCACCTTACGGAGCCAGTGGCGTATCCTGGTAATGCGAGCTAGGCGTGCTGCTACTTAAAATGAATATGTACGCTTACTATTTAACTTCTTCCCCTCTTAATTTAAAAACCAACTATATTCAATTACGCAACGATAGTTATTAGGGGTATTTGTCAATTATCTCCGAAATACTAATTAACTTACAACTTGAAACTCACTGTCACTGTAATAATGTGCATTCCCGGCAACTAACAAAAATTAATCACAAAAAACACTGGACGGACACAACCGATTTTTACAACTCGAGAGCTGCAAGACCACCGCACGCAATTATACTTGTAGATTCTATGCGGGAAAATCCGTTTTCCTGGTGCGTGCGGTCCGAAAGCAGAACATTAGAAGAGAAATATTTTATAGAATAATAAATTAAATTTTTATTTTCCTTCGGGCATAGGTGTGCCCAGCACGCCCAGCACACATAGAGAATACGCCACTGTACGGAGCATAGACCCACCCCTATAGCTGGTCCTTTTGCAAGAAGCCTGCACACAATCATTCATGTACTCTTAGAGAGGTGGTTTCCGTAGCAATTTATCACGTGACTAGTGTCAAAGCCCGTCATAAGACGGGAATTAAATTTAAAAGCACCAATACCTAACGGCATTTTTACTTATTCAAAGGTATTTAAAAAAACCACTGTGCATCACCACATTACACAAACTACGTAGCAGCAGCGAGGATCCCAATGGGATCACACATTCTATAAATATTTTTGTTTACTCCGTCATTTGCGCATTTTTCTTTGTCGAGTGTTACTATTTTCGGGAGAGTACATATAAGGGAAACAATACAATTAATGTCTAACTTTCAACCAGAGTTGCATCCCTTTACGTTACAGACAGAAAAAGCTGGGATTTTATTATATATATTGATGACGAAGTTACCAGCCCTATGTTGCTGCCCTTTAAGACGCCGCCAGGCGTGATGGCCACTGACTGCTTTGATAGTCGGTGGTTTAGGATCAAAGAAGGAGACGACTACTACTATCAGACAGATACAGTGCTAAGAAAGTACTACAAAGTGCAACTAAGAGTGCGTTACAATAAACATGTGGAGATACGAGATGTAATTAAAGCAATGTGGAATGAACAAGGATGTGCTGAGATCAATCAAAACGATGAAAGTAACTGTCCGAAATAACAAGGTCAGCGTGAGGTCAATGGTTTTTGTTTTAAGGACTATCTTCATTTTACACGGGCAACTCCATCAGTGCTTCAATCTTCTCCCTTAAATCACACAAGGAGCATCTCAGCACATGAACTCCGTAGCACCAGCGAGGATCCTATGTGTGTATACAGGAATAAGACATTCCATAAATATTTTTCTGGTGGGTAGGTTTCCTAATTTTAAATTTCGTCAGGGCAGCGGTCTTATGGCCTGCTCTTTACGATTTCCAAGTGCCGAAGATTTTTAACGTGCACAACTTGCACACGGGCCCCTCTATTTTTTCGCCATTATCCGAGAAGGCTAGGCGTGCGATCTCACTACCCAGGAGATCTGGAGGGAGTGTGACATCATTAGGAAAAACTATTTCTGAAAAAATGTCCGTTCCCTGTTCTTAGCTCAAACCCGGTAATTTTAGAATTAAAGGCAGACGCGATACTTCTAAGCCACTCCGACCCCCATGAAGGTCAAATAAAAACGGCGTAGGTAACTGTTATTGTCCAAAATAACAAGGTTAGGGTAAAGTCAATGAAAACGGTGCAGTTAATTGTCCGCAACATTTAAAAAAAAAAAATTTTTTTTTAAGTTTTGCCTCGTTTTGGCGAGGCGCGTCCCGTTCAACCTAGTCGGTTATATTAGGGCGCATGTCCAAATATAAAAGACCCTTAGGTCTGAGGTTTTAAGTTGCAGTTAAATCAATGAAAACGGTGTATGTAATTGTCCAATGAAAACAGTGTAGATAATTGTCCTAAACAACAAGGTTGCAGTAAGATCAATGAAAACAGTGTAGGTAATTGTCCAATGAAAACTGGGTAGGTAATTGTCCGAAAAAACAAAGTTGCAGTAAGATCAATGAAAACAGTGTAGGTAATTGTCCAATGAAAGCGTCGTAGATAATTGTCGGAAACAACAAGGTTGCACGTGAAAAAGGTTTCAGTAATCCTTTATATAAAATCCCAGCTTTTTCTGTCAGTACGTAACGCTAAGGGATGCAACTGTAGTTGAAAGTTAGACATTAATTGTATTGTCTCCCTCATATGTACTCTCCCTAAAATAGTAACACTCGACAAAGAAAAGCGCGCAAGTGTTGGTGTGCATGCACCAATAAAATCTAACTGTGAACGGTTTGCGATAACCATCAACAAATCTCAGGGGCAAACATTTGAACATGTTAGAATCTTTTTGAACGAACCAGTCTTCTCTCAATGACAGCTGTTAGTCGCACTATCTCGATCGAGAAATCCCAACAGTGTAAAAGTACAAATTAAAACAACAGAAAATCAAGGTGCTTTTTTGATGGACAATCGAATGTTCACAACTAACACTGTTTTCCCAAAGTGTCTGAATAATTAAAATTGCAGTTAGGTATTGGTGCTTTTGAATTTAATTCCCGTCTTATGAGGGCTTTTACACTAGTTGTCCGAAGTAATAAGGTTACAGTAAGACCAGTAATAACGGTGCATGTAATAGCATTGCAGAATATGGGGAAAATGTGAACGTCTGAACATTATGGTTACAGTTTACAGTATGGTCAGTGAAAAGGGTTTATATATATACAAGGGGATTGACATAAGTCTTGGGCCTGACCATGAAGGACATGTCACAGAGAGCTGAAATTTTGTATAGTGTTTATTCCTTTTCAATATAGCCACCGTCTGAATTGACACACTTCTGCCATCTCTGCTTGACCCTGAAAAGACCTTGGGAGTAGAACACCCTATTTTTCAAACTAAACCAGTCATCCCACGCCAGTATAACCTCTTCATCGCTGTTAAAATGATTTCCTTTTAGTTGTTTTTTAAGATTTGGGAATAGAAAAAAGTCTGATGGAGCCAAATCTGGAGAATATGGTGGGTGTGGAAGAATTTCAATATTCAAATCGTTGGCTGCTAGCTGCACAAGCCGTGCTTTGTGAGAGGGCGCGTTGTCTTGAAGCAAAGGAAGATTTTGAGTGCGCGTTATCCCTCGTTTCCTGGTCACAACCTTTCTTAGTTTGGTGAAAAGATCTGCATAGTACTGTCCATTAACTGTGTTGCCACGAGGCAGATAATCTTTCAAAAGGACACCTTTGCCGTCCCAAAAAAACAGCATCACTTTTCCTGCAGATTTCTGCGCTCTCGGCTTGACAAGTGTTGGGGAGCCCGGGGTTTTCCATTGCATGCTGGCAATTTTGGATTCGGGGTCACAATGGTGTACCCAAGTCTCATCTACTGTCACCATGGTCTCCAAAAAATATTTGGACTGACACTTTTTGAGCAACTGTTGACAGCAATTTACCCTCGTTTGCTTCTGTTCACGTGTCAACAGTCGCGGAACCCAGCGTGTACACACTTTTCTCATGTTAAGTCTGTTGTGTAAAATTCTATAAACTGTTCTTTCATTTAGTTTTACTCTACTAGCTATCTCCACAATTGTCATTTTTCGATCCTGGTCAATGATTTTCTTCACTCTTGTTGCATTTTCATCGTTGCACTCTGAGACTGGTCTACCAGATCTTGGCAGATCAGCAACATTTGAGCGGCCACACTTAAACTGTTGACACCAGTTTTTTTACCGAAGTATATGAAGGATAAGAATCACGAAACACTGGTTCCATCTCCCTGTCTATTTCTGTAGGTGTTTTTCCCTGAAACATCAGAAATGTTATCACAGCTCTGGCCTCCTTCTTTTCCATTGTTTTGTCAAATCTTTAGAGCAGCAGATCCGGTCAATAGGGTACATTGCGCCGTGCACCGTAGCGGGAAAACCCATTGAAGAAACAAACGCGTACTTTACACATTCAGTGCAAATATGATTAACTTTAAATGTGCCAAGTTTCATTTTCCTCCTGTGACTCCTTCATGGTCAGCCCCGAGACTTATGTCAATCCCCTTATATATATATATATATATATATATATATATATATATATATATATATATATATATATATATATATATATATATATATATATATATATATATATATATATATATATATATATATATATATATATATATATATATATATATATATATATATATATATATATATATTAGCATAGTGGTTAGTGCACTGGCTTCCTAGCGCAGTGGTCTATGGTTCGATCCCCAGATGAGGCGGAAAATTTTTAGGCCACAAACGGCTCCTGGGTCGACCCAGCCCCAAATGGGTACCAGAGCTACTCTAGGAAGGTTAAGGCGGCCGGCGTGATGCCGACCACATCACCCCTAGTGTGCCGACGGTCAAAGATAATATGGGCCTAACACCATATTCCCAATATGCCTCAATGGGCGTGTAACGGGTTCCTTTACCTTTTTTCTTATATATATATATATAAGAAGAGACGTATATATATAGTAAAGGTAAAGGATCCCGTTAGGTATATGGTGTTAGGCCCATATTTTCTTGACCGTCGGCACACTAGGGGTGATGTGGTCAGCATCACGCCGGCCGCCTTACCCTTCCCAGAAGTTGCTCTGGTACCCATTTGTGGCCTAAAAAAAAAAAATATATATATATAAATAAAGAAGGGAAGTGGGAACAATTTGTTTCTTTTTTTTAATTTATAGATTACTTCCCTTACCAGTTTACAGCTGCAGGCCGATTTTCTCTCCCCCCTTCTTCTCTCCCCCCCCTCCCCTCTCGCCCCGGCCACCCATTTATTTACTTACAGGAAAAAGTTTGATGGTAGTTCTCCGAAATAAACATTGATGTAGGAAGATACATGGAAAAGGTATAGCTACTGTAATTGTCCGAAACAGTCCGGTTATAGTAAGATCAGTGAAGATGCTGACAGATTGGCAAAGGAAGGCGGTAAGCTACCTCACCCTGATACAATAATATAACCATAACGTACGAGGAGGCAAAGAGTTTTTATCAAAACCAAATACAGAAACAAATGGGAAGCAGAGCCACCCAGGGCACACACAAAATGATGCATGTTACCAGCTGAGCAGACGAGAATAAGTCGTAATCTTCAGACTCCGTACGTGTCCACAACAGATTGGGAAATCATCTATTCAACATGCTAAAGATAGGAATTACCGATGAGTGTAACTGTGGCATAGATAAAATGACTGCTGAACATCTGCTTCAAAGATGCCCAACATATGAACAACAGAGAAAGCAAATATGGCCGTCACCAGTACAATTTCTGGATAAACTCTATAGGGATACACATAGCCTCAAGCTAACCACTGTTTTCTATGAAAATATTCAAGCAGACGTCTGAGAATGTACGAAGAAGATGCAGAAGATAAGAGAAAACGATGTAAGCAATTATATGGCAAAAATATACGTTTACTCGTGAACAATAGCATGGTAAATATGCGAGCTTTACAGATGCAAGAGAAAAGACAGCAACTGTTTCAATGAAAAACCTTCGGCAGTATAAACAACGCAGAAAAAGAGAAGACTCAGGAATAAAAAAAAAAAAAAAAGCTACAAGAACCGTAGAAGACAATATATCTCGTATTAGGAAGCACTTTGAAGTTTCTGAAAGGGCAGTAAATTAAAGTCTCGGGTAAATGTAGCGCGTCATTCACAGAAAAGACAGAGCTACGGGGTACAAAACTGTATCAGAATTACGGAATACAAAACTGTTTCAGAACTACGGAATAAAAAACTGTATGAATCACAAAGAAAGCAGGATTAAAGTACAGACAAGGTATTATTCAGACAACATGATACAGGGTTAAAATATAGACGTACAATGTAGGAACGAGACAAGACTATTGGGTTAACAGCAACAAATAATTCTTAGAAGAATCGATCAAAGGTTTAAAAAAGCAGCTTTCATTCATACATAACAAACAGCACTAAAGTTTAAGAAACAGCGTAATGTTCAGGTTAAAAAAAAAACATGACTTAAAGTTATATATACAAATATAAAATATGTCAGACAATGTTACTGAACTATCAAAGAAAAAAATATGTATATTTCAGACAAGATACTGACATAAAATGTGTATATTTCAGACAAGACATTGAACTAAAAACATATATATTTCAGACAATATACTGAATTAATCCAAAGTATTTTTCAGGCACAAAACAGAACTAAGACAAACCAACAATGACAATATTAAGACAGATTTTCCAACAGTATTACAATACAGACTTGACCAAAAAAATAAATAAATACCACGTGACGTAGACAAAGTTTCACGGCTCTTGAAATGCCAGAAAAGCCATACCTTTGCCAGAAGGACCTTCTTTGTGTTGGAATTCGCAGAGCACTAGTGCTCTGTACTCTATGCATCGTTGTTTCAGATCTATGGTACAGTGGTGCTGTAAATTTCGCTGCCATGTTGCCAGGTATGTCTGCTCGTAAACTTTGGATGGAATTCATATGTGTAATGTCCTCGTTGTGTTTTTTTTTCTTAAACATTAATTATTTTGTTTTTAAACAGAAATATTAAATCCTAGTTATCTATATTTGCGTTGTGTGTCACGTTCTACACATTTCATTTTTGGTTTCAAGAAATAGTCTAAAGTGGAATTCACTACGTTGTTGATATTTTTACAGGAGTAAAGCAGAAATGAGGGTTAGCTTGGCTAACCGGTCAGAGAGCCGACCTTTCGGCCGCAGAGTTACAGGATTCCCGGATTAGAAACCTGATAGCGTCACACTTCAGTCTACCCAGCTGTAAATGTGTATCTGACTGCGTTTGAGTTAGGGAAAGCAAAGGCAGCGAGGAAAGGAACTGGCCAACGCACCTCATAAAAAAGCTGCAGCTAGTATAGTAGTCTTTAAAAATGTCACTCCCCTACAGCAGTATCTGGTACGGAGCTACATTTACCGTTTTTTTAAAGCAGGATTAATCACTGTGTGGGTGTGTGGGTTAAGTGGGTGAGGGAAATTAAACGCAACCACGCGCTGTAATCACAATGTATTATGTTGAGAACTCCATTGTTCTCTTGTGGTAATGTGAGAGAAGTTCATCTTAATGACTGGGTCAGTATAATCCATCGTCCATTGACTGCGTGACGTCATCTGAAATTAGAGAAAGGATGAAAACAGTGAGATTCGTGAGTTTGTATGTAGTAATTTTGTGTGTATTGGGAGGTAACTACATTACATACTCTTCTTAGTTTAATCAATATCCCCCCTCTGTTTGGTTTGAACAATCTATTATATGAATTATTCTCTCTCTCTCCCTCTCTCTCTCTATCTGTCTGTCGCTCTTTCTTTTTATCTGTTTCTAATTAAACCATCACTGTGAAAAGTTTACGCTCTCTCCCCTCTTTGTAGACTATATTATCTCAACTCACTCTATTCCTCACTCTCTGTTCTCTCTCTCTAATTAAACAACTATAGTGAAAAGTTAAATGTTTGTCTAGGCTATATTTGTTTCTCTCTCTCTCTCTCTCTCTCTCTCTCTCTCTCTCTCTCTCTCTCTCTCTCTCTATCTATCTCTCTCTCTCTCTCTCTCTCTCAACTACCCATATGATCAAGTTAACTGTCAATCAAGTAAGACAGAAAAGAATATCAGAATCAAAACAATAAAAATATAGTCTCATGTCAACGTTTTCTTCAGCGATAAGAGTGGCATACATCTGTTGAAGGCCCTTACTCCTTGGGGAGCAGTTGTGTAATGTAATGAACTGTTATTATTATTTCTTTATTTTTGGCTATCTAACATCATCACCAACACAACAGTACCCAACAAAATAACCACCATTATTACCATCATTATAGCCAAAGAAAGAATTGCACTATTGCACCCTCAAGAATGTCGTGACCAAAGCACAGGAGAGAAAAATCATACACTCTGAAATAAGATGCTTGGGACCCAAAGACGCAACAATAGAGAATGCAGTCAGCGACCCATAGCTTGACTGCTTGCGTCAGGGTCAGCGAACCAGAGCTGACCAAGACCCTACTCCACCTCCAAGTGGTGGTCCTGGAAACAGGCTGCATCACTGCAGTCTGGCTGAGAGAGTAGGGATCGAAGAGGGAAGGCTAACCCGGTCCCAAAAAATGCCGTTCGGAAGTCGGATGTATCGGCCGAAAGATGCAAATATCGCAGCTTTGCTGTAAACGGGCACAACGCAACCAACGTCCTTTTGAGGACGAACGAGGAAGAAGAAGAAATAAGATGGTTAAGAAAAGTCTGTTGCCATAGAGACAGAATGAGAAATGATGAGATCAGAAAATATTGTAGGAACTACAGCCTGCATCAAGTATATAGTGAGACAGAAAATTAAGAGGTTTGGCCATCTCCTGAAATTAGAGCCCAATAAATTACCAATACGAGATAACAACAGTACAATATCTGGTTTCAGGGCATGGGGCGGACCAAGAGGCATATGGATAGACAACATGACAGACATTCTACAACAACATGACAGACATTCTACAACAATATCACAGACATTCTACAACAACATGACAAACATTCTACAACAACATCACAGACATTCTACAACAACATGACAGACATTCTACAACACCTTGACGGACATTCTACAACAACATGACAAACATTCTACAACAACATCACAGACATTCTACAACAACATCACAGACATTCTACAACAACATGACAGACATTCTACAACAACATGACAGACATTCTTCAATAACATGATAAACATTCTACAACAACATCACAGACATTCTAAAACAACATGACAGACATTCTACAACAACATGACAAACATTCTACAACCACATGACAAACATTCTACAACAACATCACAGACATTCTACGAAAACATCACAGACATTCTACAACAACATGACAGACATTCTACAACAACATGACAAACATTCTACAATACAACCACATCACAAACATTCTACAACAACATCACAGACATTCTACAACAACATCACAGACATTCTACAACAACATCACAGACATTCTACAACAACATCACAGACATTCTACAACAACATCACAGACATTCTACAACAACATCACAGACATTCTACAACAATATCACAGACATTCTACAACAAAATGACAGACATTCTACAACAACATGACAGACATTCTACAACAACATGACAGACATTCTACAACAACATCACAGACATTCTACAACAACATCACAGACATTCTACAACAAAATCACATTCTACAACAACATGACAGACATTCTACAACAACATCACAGACATTCTACAACAACATCCCAGACATTCTACAACAACATCCCAGACATTCTACAACAACATCACAGACATTCTACAACAACATCACAGACATTCTACAACAACATCACAGACATTCTACAACAACATCACAGACATTCTACAACAACATGACAGACATTCTACAACAACATGACAGACATTCTACAACAACATCACAGACATTCTACAACAACATGACAGACATTCTACAACAACATCACAGACATTCTACAACAACATCACAGACATTCTACAACAACATCACAGACATTTTACAACAACATAGGCTCGCAGTAGCTAGTGCTACACACTTGGCCCATTTCCCAACCTTCAGCTCCCCACTAATCTTTACGGTACCAGTACTTTACACCAGAGGTGCTCAACTTTTTTTTTGCTCATGCCCCCTCCCCCTTCTGAGTCTCATTTACCTCTGTGGCCCCCCCCCCCCGCCCCCCCCCCCCACCCTCCCCCCCCCCCCCCCCCCCCCCCCCCCCCCACCCCCCCCCCCCCCCCTCCCCCCCCCCCCCCCCCAACCCCCCCCCCCCTCCCCCTTCATAGTCACTGTTAGTTTGAAAAAGGCACTTTACCTTCTTACTGTGGCTCCCCCCCCCTCCCCGGGGCCACGTGGTCCATGTTGAGAACTACTGCTTTACACAATGCATATTTGATTAATGCGAAAATTCACAATCGGCGGCGTCTAACGGTCAAAACATGGTAGATTAAAATGTATATCTATTTATAAAAAAAGGACTCGCTAGTTATTTCGTTTCACAGATGATATAGATGTTTGAAACAACACCGTGATTGAATCGGTACATCACCATCTGATAACACTGACTAACAAAAAAAAACTTTTTTTTTTCTTTCTCTAACATTTCTATGTTTTTCTGGTCAATTTTAATGCGCTGTTTTAAATCTGCAAACCGTTTTTCTCTATCAGGTCGGGATCTCTAGAAATACGCAATTGAAGTTTTTTAACAAGGCATAAAGTATTATAACATCATTCATACAAGAAGTGTAACAGTTATGTAGGCTTGAATTTCTTTGCAGTCGACTTTCGTCGGTGAATGGCATGTGGTACATCGCGATGAAGCATCCAACAATAATCGGCAAGCATGGTCACACTCCACCGTCCTTGATAGCGTGATTCCATTACGGCGATATCTTGATGGAATCGTTCTCCATGTTCATCGCTGACTTCGCCAAGTTTGTCAGGGAAAAAGTCAAGATGCGAATCAAGCAAATGGATTTTGAGGGACATGTTACAGCCCATAATTCTGTATGCATCTATGCACTGCTTAACAATATGCACATAGTCGACAGATTTGTGATTTCACAGAAAGTTATCGACGATCGATTTAAATGCCATCCATGCGCGAAGTTCACTACCATGTAACAAGTTCTCGAATTGTTTGTCTGCAATAACTTTCCTAATCTGAGGTCCTACAAAGATACTGATAAGGGTGGATTTGTGCTGAAGTGGTAACTTGCCACCCTTATCGACACCTGGTGTTAAAGTGTAAGATGTAGGTGTCTTCTCTGATTTAGGATGTTGCTGTGTATGTGGTAGTGGAACAGTTCACAGGGTTATCACACAGGCAACATGACGTGTAGAGTCATAGAAAGGGTAACTTCGTTGTATAAGTTTCTTTCATTTATTGCACGCCACAAAACAGTCATGATACTTATGACATCAACATGGTTAACGAGTTCAGCAAGATGATATGGCACATTGAAAACAATTTCTGTAGTCAGCAATGATAGCTGTTGTATATATGCGTCATAAGACATCACAGTTCAATAGATTCAGAAATTCATCAATCATCGAGTGCTAGTTCGTGAAGCTGTATAAATAATAATAATTTCTATAACTTCTGCAACAGTGTCAGCTACAGATCTTCAATGTTCATAAACAATAATAAATGCTCCCATTCTGATGCTAGCAGATCAGTTGTATACAATAAGTCCGTTCACTGTCTGCACGTGAATAGCATACATGGGCTACAGGTCAGCTCGACCTTTATAATGTTCCTAAGTCTAACCATCTGACTTGGACGTGATCTCTGATATAACGAATCCTGGAACACAGACAACAGTCTTGTTGGTCTAGAGCGACCCATATATATTTAACTAGTTCAGGTATACAGATACTGGTGACTTAATCCTAGTCAAAGTACCTCTCCATTTTGCATCACACAGGCGAGCAAATAGGCGACAAAATGACGAACCTCTAGACGATAGCATAAAGTTCGATACAAGAGGAATTACCTTATTTCGGAAAATCAACCATGAACATATGCCTCCAGGCAGGCTGCATAATACTGGGAAATAGTCTAGTTAGCTAACTAACTCACTAAGACACTGTATTTCCCTCAGAGAATCACAAGACGCAGTTGCGTCTGCTCGCTTCTTAAACCATTTCTAAACTGCCCCAACTGGGCGGAACACACAGAACGAACTCCCGGTTTGACATGCGCAGAACGACAATCTCTGAGTTGCCGTTCACAATAAGACGATTCGAAGAACATTCGAGATAAAAGTCTTACACAGTCGCGCCTTTTATGGTCATGAAAAGAAGCGTTAAGAAAGGTTTCAGACATCTACCATAGTTGACTGATACTACCAAATAAGGAGATGTGGTCACGCTTCGTTCAAGAAATTATAGACCGAACGTGTCTCTATACAAGAGAAGGCAACTCCTAACAAATTGTAGTCTCGATAACTCGGATTATGTCCCTTTGACCATAGAAAACATAATACACACTTCAGTCAAAAAAAATGATCATACATATGAAAAATGTTTATACAAACGAAAAATAATAATGATCCGTGCGTAACAGATACCTTCCTTTATCTTTGCATCGCTAACTTGCGGAAACTTTTCTCGAAGATAAGTGAAAGCTTTTCTCGTTTTATCTAACGCTTTTACGAAATTCTTCATGAGCCCCAACTTTATATGTAACGGTGGTAAAATGATGCCGTCTTTGTTAACTAATGGCTCATGTATTACATTTTTATGCCAGAGCTGCATACGATCCCTGATAGGCCACACCTTTCTTGCATAATGTTCCTGTCTGTTGCGGCTGTCCCATTCACATAGGAAGCAACAAAATTTAGTATACCCAGTCTGCATGCCCGTGAGAATTGCAATGACCTTTAGGTCTCCACAAATCCGCCATTGGTAGTCATTGTACTTTATTTTTGCCAAAAGTATAGCCATATTGTCATAAGTTTCTTTCATATGAACAGAGTAGGCGACTGGAATTGATGAAAATAAATTTCCGTTATGCAATAACACGGCTTTTAGACTAGTCTTGGAAGAATCGATGAAAAGTCGCCATTCGTTGACTATGTGCTCACGACCGAGGTGCACCATTAGACCGTTTACATCTTTGCAATAGCAAATGCCATCATCCATCTCAAAGTATTGAACAAGTTCTCTGTGTCTATGACGAAATTTAGATATCGGAGTATTGGGCGCTAAAAGATTCCATTCTTTGAGTCGCGAACCGAGTAATTCCGCTTGTCCTTTGGTAAGAGCGAGATCACGTATTAGATCTGAAAGTTCTGAATGGTTAATTAAGTGAACACCATCATTCACCGGTATATAATCCGAGTCAGAATTAGTTTCTAAAGCAGGTAAACTATCACTTTCTGATGGTTCATTCACGTCCAACGGATATTGTTGTGGTGGAACTGGGATCGGACACGTGATTGGATCATGGGGCACTGGTTTCGATACCGATTCTACAACTTCTAGAAGCCATATTTCGCTCAGAATTATTTCAAAATACAGTAACTATTTGAAAAATAGCGTAACATATGTCATGCATCTTTTAGCAGTATAAAAAGTAGAATTATTTTGCATTTTATTAATTTTTAATAAGTTATATAGTAAAAATGAAACGGAGCAAATAACGGTTTCCCAAAAATATATTTATTCACAAATATCTTAAGAACCCGACGTGATAGAGATAAACGGATTTCAGATTTGAAATCAGCGCAAGAAACTGACCTAAGAACACTTATTCTTATATAAGAAAGAAAAATGTTGTTTGTCAGTGTAACCGCCTCTGCCATTTCTCAGTTAATAATTTTCCTTACTTTAATGAAGTTATGTCCACTTTGTTTTAAATAATATATAAATATACAGGGTGATTCGAAAGTCTCCATACGTAGGGAACATGTTCACAATTTTTTTTTTTTTTTTAACAAACTGCCACTTTAGCAAATAAAGGCAGAACTACTTTAGACAAAGGCAATTTAGAAGGTTACCTATATACAAAAAAGAAACATTATTCCCTATGTATGGAGACTTTTGAATCACGCTCTATTCACTATATAAAATCTGCTGAGCTGATTCCGGTTAAATTACGAAAGATTAAAATAAACCATTATTATCATTATGCTATTGAAATAATAGCAAGCTGAGTGTAAAGTTTCAGCTCTTCACGACGCGTGTAATATTAACATTTTGAGAGTCAAAGAATTCAAACATAGCAAATAAATAAATCTCACACCGAGTTAAATAAAAGTGGGCTAAAAAAAACAAGATAAATAGCTTAGCTGATGTAAAAAAAACGAAACGCACTAAAATGTAACCCATGCCTCTCTAAACACACTTTATTAAAAGCCTTTTTTTAAATAGATCTTATTGATAACGTAACCTTCATAACAGAAGATACGTTGGTGCATAACTTCCTGCGTGTACTGTAAATAAAATATAATCTAGTATTGATTTCCGTATGGGATCTCGCTCGGGCATAACATTATACACAGTGGCTGTATTATATGAGGACTGATTACACTTACGTCGAATGTTCATAATTGAATATTAATTAGAAATCGATCGCTTTGAATACTGGTACAGGTTCGTATCATTATCGTGCGATGTTCTGTGCTTCAGGAGTACAGGGCGTGTTTCAAGGTTAGAGAATAAGGGCAAAGAAGAGTCGGGAAGAAGACAAGTTAAAATGAAGATTGTGATGATGATGATGATGATGATGATGAGGCGTAGGATGGTAATTATGAAAATCTACAGCGGTGTTTCTTTTTCTGAAATAGGTGTACATGCTCCTCCAGGGGCTGTGCGAACCAACCTCTTGGGGTGCGTGATATGCTGGATATTTTAGAAGGTTAATCATCATAAACCTATTATAATACACATAAATCATATGTGTTTGTACACACTGACAATGTGCATTGAGTGAATATATCATACGTAAAATATGAACATTCTTTAAAAAGTGTCGAATCTGGGTAAATAAATAAATATTACACACATAAAGGTACTGTTTACAGACCTCGGGTTTTCTCTCTTAATGTGTTTAAATATGTGAAATTTTGTTGCGGGTTATATTAAAAAACATATTTATATACAGCTAAATGCAAAAAGAAGAAAACAAAACAAAACAAACAAACATACAAACGAATGTTGAAAATAAAAGCTCGTTTAATTCACGTATCTCTAACGACCATTTTCCATTTTTACGAATGCTAAAAAAAAACCGGAGGGAGAAGTAACAATGACACCGCACTATTATCAATACTAATCCATCTCGCTGGAGCTTTAGGGGAGAGATCAGACATTCTTGATCCAACCTGACCCAGGTCATAATTATTCTTGTCTTTCTAGCTAATCTTCTGTCTGTCAGTTAGTCAGTCTGTCGGTCAGTCATTCTGCCTGCCTGCCAACCTACCTGTCTGTCTGCCTGCATGCTTGTATGTCTGTCTGTCTGTTTTCCTTCTATTCTATATGCCATATTTCTTTTCTCTCACTGGTTATTCAATCCTTACATTCTCTATTTCCTCCATTCTTTAATAATTTCTTCTTTTCCTTCATCACTTTCTTTTGTCTATGTGTGTGTCTGTTTCTTTCAGTTTATCTGTCGTTATATTGTCTGTCTGTTTCTATCTATGTCTACTTCAGCCAGTCTATCTGTTTTAACTGTCTGTCTGTCTGTCTCTGCCTGTTGGTCTATCACTGCCAGCATGTCATGTTTTGACTGGGTTTTTTTTTCTATTTGCAATAGAGCTCTGAAACGGGTGCTTGCGTAGAGTAGAAGGACTGAAATGGAATGACAAAGTCACAAATGTGGAATTGATGACAAGAACCAGACAAGTGCCAGTGGAACAAGAGTTGAGAAGAAGATGCTGGCGATGGATAGGACACACATTGAGGAAACCTGTTGATAGCATTACAAGGCAGTCCTTGTTGTGGAATCCACAGGGAACGAGAGGCAGAGGTAGACCAAAAAAACACATGGAGAAGAGAGCTGGATACAGAGGTGAAAATGATGAGGAAAATATGGAAAGAACTTGAGTGGATGGCACAGGACAGGAAGACTTGGCATGTGTTTGTTGAAGGCCTATGCTCCTTGGGGAGCTAAAGGGCATTGATTGAATAGATCTCTGTGTAGTACCCCTGGGTCTCTGAAGAGGCAAAGACAGAATATGCCTACTGCGTCCTCAGGCATGTCGTACAAGGCTATTAATATGAGGTTGCGCATAAGGCTGGCAACCGCGTCTTGTGAAACTAGTTGCCACAGAAACAAGTTGCCACAGAAACAAGTTGCCACAGAAACAAGTACTACAAGATCATATGACTACTTCATGCAGACTTCCTGCAAGGGGACCAAATGCAGTGGTGGCACCATGCTACGTAAGTGGGGCAAAAGAAAATGATGATGATGATGATGATGATATCCAGAAGATACAAGTGAAGATAGAAAAATGTAAAAATAGTGAGAGACTTTTCAATCAGCCTGCGTTAGGTACACGAGGCAGTGGAAAGACGTGATTATCTACTCCAGCTACGCATGCAGGAATATCTGGAGTCACTCTTATATGACCACCAGATAAGCACAAAGCTGCATTATTCAAATGTGGAAGTGAACCTGTCTGTGAGGCTAATTGCACCCTCACTGACTGTTGAAATCATCCATACACTTCCAAGGATTCCTCCCAGTGGTGAAACATGTTGAGAACCCAGCATGGCACACTAAGCTTGGAGGAGTCACTTGAGCACCAGACGTAACTCTGGCTTTTACCTGGTTGGCTGCATGTAGGAGGATCTCAATATGGGTCCATGATAGGCAGGGGGAGCTGAGAAGTGACCGTGTTTTGGACGTGACAATTCCTTGAGAGAGCCCAAAGCGAGAGCACATTATTTCAGTTCTGTCTATTTGGAAAGCCACCTTTGATGGCGGGGAATGCACAGTACGCCACACACTTCTCCCTCCTTAGCTTGGGACCAGATGTTATGATCCTTTAAATGCAAGCCAAGCTGGAGAAACTGGTCTCATGACTTCCAACTCAACACGTTTCGGAATGGCACAAACGCCACAGGAAAAGCCTAGATCTACAGTGTAGGTAATACCAAGGAGTCTTCAACTTGGCAGTGGCTGGAAAAAAGCGAGAAGCTCAGCAGCCCTAGTTAAACAACAACAACAACCCACGCCAGCTGGCATGGCTTATGAAGAGAACAACGATAAAAATACTGACGTTAAATCTGACCTTGTAACAATTTGTGGTTTTCTATCTGACGTCATAGTTGTTTCTTTTAAGCTATATCTACAGGGTGTTTCAAAATTATGTATTCACATGCTGACAGTGATAGATCAACAGGCCGAGACAGACTGACAGTGACAGACAGACAGAATGGCTGAAAAACAGACAGATAGACTGACAGAGACAGATAGACAGACTGACAGTGACAGACAAACAGACAAGATGAAGAACAGACAGATAGAAACAAATAGACAATACAACGACAGATAAACTAAAAGAGACAGACAAATACACAGACAAATGAAAATTATGAAGGAAGAGAAGAAATTTATATTTCACAATTTACACAATTTTAATTTTCTTTATCACATTTTGAAGCTAATAGATAGATATTTATTTCGTAATGAAGTAATTTTGGTAAGAAGACAAAGATGGCCGTATACCGTTCCCCCTATGTCCCAGTCTTGACGTATGGATGCGAGTCATGGGCAGTGACTACAACCCACAAAAGCCAGATTCAAACCTCAGAAATGAGGTATCTGAGGAAGGTGGTTAAAGTAACAAGAGGAGACATGGTCCGCAACCAGACGATACGCCAAGGCCTGAAAACCCAGCTCCTTAAGACCCAAGTAGAACAGTCCCAACTAATATGGTTTGGTCATGTCCAGAATGGGAGAAAATCGGTTACCACGACAAGTATGGGAAACTAAGAGTCAGGGATACAGACCTCAAGGACGACCCAGAGTCCATTGGGAGGACAACATTAGCCAATCTCTGAAGGACCGAGGACTAGAATGGATCCAGGCCAAGAGAAAGACAACCGATTGGATAGTATGACGCTCTCTTCCAAACATCTACACCTCACGGTAGAAGAGAAACTAAGTAATTAATTAAATAATTAATTAATTAATAATTAATTAAGTAAGTAATTAAGGAAATAATTTTGTTTTACATTTCAGATACATGAAAAATGACAGAGAATACTCAATTAAGTTTTGAAGTAAGACAGACAATTCTAAAATGGTACTGTGAGTTGATAAGATTTGTCGTTCATGTTAGTAACATGCTGATGGTGGGCATTTTGAACATTTAAACTAATTTTTTTTTTCATTTTGAAGAAAAAAAAAATGTCTGTCTCTTAGCTTTAAAATGTGATAAAGAAAAATAAAATTGTGTATGTTGTTCATGAAACATACATTTTAGAAGTGCGTAGACATAATTTTGAAACGCCCTGTATATGTTTTTTTATATATTTATTTTCTGTTTGCCAGGGAAATGGAAGCTTTCTCAACGAATTCCCTTAAGTGCTTATCATTATCTCTGCCCAGTTCCCATGTCTCAGAATCGGAATGGCAACATCAAGCAATTAATTTTAAATTGTAACGGCGTATAAATACAAAGATTTAAGGGGAAAACACTGCAATATATTAGCATTACAATATTAGTCTGACAGTTTAAAATACGACGAATGGCTCTTCAAGTATTCAGGAAGTTATTATACAACAATTAGACAGTACACTAAACACTCGAAGACTCTAGTAAGGATATAGGGTAGCAAACAGACAGGCCTCAAAGAAAAATTATAAAGTGGCGTAAACATCCCCAACACGAGATTCAGTTTCTATTGCGCAACATTCTAATACCATAGAACGAAATGGAATGTGAATAATAGAAGGATAAAGCGGCAGAGAAAAGGGAGTGGGATGTATTATATATAACATATGGACATTTCATAGACCTTATCGGCTATTCATACGAGGGATATAGTAAAAACACAGCCAGGTTACTATGCTACTCAAAACAGACTCTTGGCAATGAAAACTCGACCGCCTCATCGAAGCCTCGTTAATAACGAGTGGGAGAGAGAAAACACGCCACAGTGGGTGGTGCAGTGCTAAATATAATCAGGCCATTAACTCTGGGTCAGTGTTTCCCTCAGTCTTTCCCATGGAGGAACTCCTGAAATAATTCTTTGTTACAATCCGCGGAACCTCGGACTTTAAATACGTTTATTGACCAGAAAATGCTGATTGCAAATGTGAATTCAATTAGCTGTAAAAATAATTACAGCCACAAACTCTACTCTAGGCAATATTATTGCTTTGATTATAGAACAATATGAGTTCACTTCAGAGAAATAAAAATGTAACATAAACAGACGCTGTCAACTACAACCAGGTAGTAAATATAATTTATACATAGATACAATAAAATAGTGTAAGAACAATAAATATTACTGCACCACAATTTCTAAATCTATTCTCAAATAAGTTGTTTCTCTTACCAAAAAAAAAAAAAAAAAAAAAAACCTCTGTGGAAAGGGATTTAATTTGTCTAAGAGTGCGAGGGAGCGCCCGACTGGCTAAGCTGTTAGAGCGCTGGCTTTTCACTGGCAAAGTTATCGGGATCCGGGATCGAAACCTGGTAGCTTCATACCCCAGTATACCCAGCTCTGAATAGGCCCTGACTCTGCTCTTGAGAAGGCAAAGGCAGCGAGGAAAGGAACTACTTCATAAAGCTGGACCTAGAATAGTGAAATCTCCAACACTTCACTCCCCTAAGGCAGTATTTGCTATATTTTTTTAAGGGATATGCGTGTAGGAGAAAATGGTACATATAAACGTAAAAATGTTCTAATTTTCCTGTCACTGATGCAATATTTTAGGAGAATATAACCAGATCAAAAGGAATTAATGCGCAAGAGACAGCAAAGGATGCCCCTAGAGCAGTGTTTCTCAACCTTGTTGTGTTCACGGCACACTTTTCAATTTTCTAAATAATTGCGGCACACCTATCTGACCTCCGCCCGAATACAAAATTACAGTCATATATACTAAATTAAATACATTAATTTGTGGGTACTTTAGAATAAAGAAAACTCTAAATTTGATGTTCTCTTAATTGTTTAAAATAATTTGGAAGTATACCCATTTATGTTCAGAGCAGTTAATAGCTCCAATTGTTATTAAATTAATTCAAGCTGTAAGATCAGTTTTACATTACATGATCTGCCATCACCGGTTTCAATACCTTGTCGAGGTATGGCGGCTTGCGTACCCTGACTACCCCCAGAGCTATGCCAGCAAGAGTTTTACTCCTGGAAGGTTCTACCAAGCTGGACAGGTTTGCGCGGGCAGGGGTCATACTAAAGCAGACACCCTGGTCCTCCAGGTTGGGGGTTTTAGCATGGGGCTGACACCCCTGTCTATGTAAAAAGAAACACAGTTACGGAAACGACAACAAATGAACAAACTTTGCTGCGGGGCGGACATCCGGAGTCTGAGGCTCGTATGACTGTCAGTGCCCAATGGGCTGATCACCCGTTGGCTTGTCACATCGATTACGGAAACAACGGCAGATGGATCTATTTGTTGTTGCCCTAAAGACGCCGCTAGGCGTGATGGGAAACTACAACAGAGAAAATCAATCTGCTGTTGCCCTTAAGACGCCACAAGGCGTGATGGCCTCTGACTGCTTGGTCGGTCTTTGGCTAAGGACGGAAGAAGAAGAAGATGACTGTCAGTGGTGAAGGCCGAAAGGAAGCCACTGACACGAAAACGGACGTTCTGACCGCAAAACGTGAAACAGGAATGGGATTTTGGAGTGTCGGGACGGTGAACGGGACGGGTGAACTGGAACAGTCACAGCAGAAGTGAAAGGCTATGGACTGCGCGTTCTAGGGATGGGCGAGAGCGGATGGACAGGGGCGGGAGAGGTTGAAACAGCAGCAGGAGAAACGGTACTTTGCTCTGGAGGAGAGGATGGGCAGCAGTGAAGGTGTGGCCATTGTTCTACAGAAGGGAGTGGAGGGGTCATTGCTGGAATGGAGGCCCATCGGTGGCAGACTGATGGGAGTGGGATTGAGAGGGAGGTTCACCAACGCTACAATTGTGCAATGCTGCGCACCAGCGGGTGACAGCGATGAAGAGGTCGGTGATGAGTTCTGTCAACAGCTGCGGAGGGAGATGGAGGACATGCCTAGATGTGATCTTGTCGTGGTAGTGGGAGGCCTCAGTGCGGGAGTTGGAACTCACGGTACATGCAGTGAAGGAGTGGTGGGGAAATGCGGCGGCGGAGCAGCAGGCGAAAATGGGGATAGATTAATAAGTTTCTGCGGCATTAGACTGGTCATTGGAGGAACACTTTTCCCACACAAAGAGGTTCACAAGTTGACATGGGAATCACTACATGGTCGGGATAGAAACCAGATGGACCACATTGTGATTAATGGAGACATGCATTACAGGATGTGAAGGTGGGGGGAGGTGCGGATGTGGGAAGTGATCACCATTTGGTGGTGGCAAAACTGAGGATGAGGCTCGGAACGGCTGGACCAACTGTAACTACACAGAAAAGGTTTGACATCAGCGGATTGAAGTACCCCCTTGCCGGAGGAGCTTTTGCGGCTGATGTAGAGAGGCGATGTCAGTTTGCCAAGGGTCGGGAAGATTTATTACAAATAAGGGAGGGAAACCTGAGGCCTGTAAACAGTAAATTAATATGAAACAAATATAAAGGTATGTTATCAGGCACTCGCAGGAAATAAAGAAGTAGAACACCAGACAACAGAAAAACAACAGACATGAGTGGCTTACCCAGGATTTGAACACTGGACCTTCCGTGCGACAACCCCGCCTAGCCATGCAAGCGAATCACACTATCCGCTCTGCCATCTACGCATGACATATTAATTTAAGGGTCGGGAAGGGACATCGAGGTTCAGCGCCATTTCACCAGTATGTAGGGAAAGCGACGGTTAATGCTTGGGATTCCTGGGGCTGAGAGCGATCTGGATGTTGGTACAGACATTCCACGAGGGGAGGAAATCATAACGGCAATCGGGAGGTTAGGGAATGGAGGGGCTCTTGGCCGTGGTAACTTACATGCAGAGCTGTTTGGAATAGACCCTGAGCTAGCGGCGGAGCTGTTGGAGCCGCTGTTTGCTCGGGTCTGGAGGGCGGTGGCGGCACCGGCGAAGTGGAACAGGGGAATGGTTGTCAGGTTGCCGGGGGAGGGGGGGCGGAGATCTTGCGGACTGCAATGGTTGGAGAGGGGTCGCTCTTCTCTCGGTTCCCAGCGGAATACTCGGCAGCATAATTGTGCAGAGAATTTCAAAGGCGGTGAACCGCGGGCTGAGGAAAGAGCCGGCGGGATTTGGAGGGAGCAGAAGATGTGTGGATCATATGTTTACCCTCGGGGGCATTGTGGAGCAGTGCTCGGAATATAAAAATATACTTCATGTATTAAATTTACAAAATTTTTGCGGCACACATTGACTTCGTTGATTTTTAAGGGGCTTTTGACAGTGTGCATGGGGACAGTTTGTGGAAGGTGCTGAGGGCTTGTGGTGTTCCGGGCTGCGTGGTGTCGGTCATGGAAAGCCTATGTGCCGGCTTTGCGTGTGGCGTTGGGCAGGGCGGCCTGGCCTTTGGGGTGGGGACGGGAGTGCGACAGGGATGCCCCTTATCAGCCACTCTGTTTTTAACGGTCGTGGTCTGGGTGGTGCGCCGGGCGACGGAAGGCGGTCCGGGAGAAGTGGGATGGATTGCATTTTCTACGTTGGAGGATCTGGAGTGTGCAGATGACGTTGCACTGCTGGCACATTCGCATCGGCGGGGACATCAGCGGCAGGGTGGACAAAGCAAGAACAGCCTTTTTTGGTGTAAACAACACCTGGAAGATCTCTCAGTACAGCACCATCACAGGGTTAAGATTATATCAGAGCTGTGTGCTTCTCTGTGGTGCGGGGTGCTGGAGAGTTGCAGAGAAGGAGATGTCGAGGTTGTCCTGTTTTCACACAGCATGCCTAGGAGGGATGCTCCGAATTTTTTGGCCGAGTGCCATCACCGGCCGGGATCTGCTTGCTCCGAGCAAGGAAGAGGACATGCGCGCCATCGTGGCTGGTGGACGGTTGGAGCTGGGTTGGCCATGTCCTCAGAAGAGACCCCGGTGCCAACACAGGAACAGCTATGCTATGGACCCCTGAAGGAAAACGAGGGAGAGGCCGACCGGAAACGGCTTGGTGGAGGGCTGTGGAGGCTGAGATGCGGGGAGTGAGCCGGAGGTGGGGCACTGTGCGGGGAAGGGGGGGGGGGTGGCCGCCGACCGAGCAAAGTGGAATCAATTTGTTGTTGCCCTAAAAGACGCCACCAGGCGTGATGGCCACTGAATGCTTTGACGGTCGGCGGCTAAGGATCAAAGAAGAAGACATTACATGATCACTAAAAATATACTTCATGTAATAAATTTACAAAATTTTTGCGGCACACATTGATAGGCCGGGGGGACACACTAGTGTGCCGCGGCACACCGCTTGAGAAACACTGCCCTAGCGGAATACGATAGACACCATCACCAGAAATTCCCTGCTATATTTCCAGACGGAAAGCTAAAACGAGGCTGACTCACAAGGAACTGTTACTTAGTGGTGTAGATGCATGATGAGTGTGGGCTGTGATTAGTGGCTCGTTTACACATTAACCAACTAAACACAGCTGGTAATAGTTCCATTGATACTTTTATTAAACTGTTAAACAGGTCGTGGATACCACTTACATTTGTAGCACAATGACATAATACTCAAGCTAACTTTGCCCGTAGGAAATACCTCTAACTACAATATTCACGCACTGGCTTCACTGACGTACAACGACAGTACACACAACGTCCCTAGGTGCGGCATGCAACCTCGCTCCACTACATCCACCATTCAGGTGTATTTCACATATTTCCGTGATTGGTGGCATGCAACATCAACACTTAGATTCTCCATGAATCGCTCCCAGGCGGGAACAAGACAACGCCTGTGTTTTCTCCATCATAGCTACTAGTCTGGAAATATACGTCACCTTTCTGCACAATAGCTCCAAGGCGGGATAGATTCGACGCCTTATCAGATTCTTCACAAACACTAGCATAAAGTTCCTTCAGGAACGCTCCAATGCGGGAAAACCATCGCCTTTATGAAAATAGGTAAGACCTCTACCACAACCCAAATACTGATTACAGCCTGTGGTGATATTACCGTGATACAACGTTAAAATATCTCCAATTATAAAGATAACGGGTAAGATAACATGTAGGGAAAAAATTATACGTAAGATACGAGGATACATTCTCGCCTACGCCAGCGCTTTCTACCGCCATTGAAGCTAACTGGTTAGACATGCAGACGAAACGGTTTACCCTTTTAGACGGGAGGGAAACGGAGATAAAAGAAAAAAATATGACTGAACACGTGTTTGAATCTAAAAAGGCAAAAAGACGCAATTTGTAGTTTAAAGGAAAAAAATTCACGTCACTAGTTGACAATGTAAGGAATTGGTAGAAAAACAACCTTAGCTCTTGTTAGAAACAGTCATATCTTGGACGTTTTACGGTACTTGGGTATTTATTTGAATATAGCGGCAAACGCGTGGACGAAGGTTCAAAAACAAATTTCAAAAAACTAACCTTGAGAAAAGTAAGTTTTTCTTTAATAATAAAGTTATGAAAATAAAACCTAGCTAGTTTGATAGCCCATCTTGAGCAGAGAAATAATATACTTTTAATTATACAGACGGACAGATAACACGGAAGATATTGACGAAAGACCGTATTGTTCCAATCAGACTAGCGAACAGTTTTTTTGTGCATATTTCACTAAAGTTACTTTTTGACGCGTCCTTGAGCAAAACACATAAACCCAAACTGAAATGAACTAGAGGGGCAAAGTCGGAGGATAGTAGCTGAAAATAACTTAGGGAGGCAGGTTTGTGCAGTTTTTGCATGTAGTTAGTCAAAAAAAAAAAAAAAAAAACAAGTGTATTTTTGTGAAAAGCCAAGTAGAGACAGACGGACCAACAGAAAATAATACACACTTGACTGAGATTTGACTGAAATTTGACTTTTGGTTTGAATATTTGAAAAAAAGTTAGAGGGGAAGTTCGTTGATTGGACAGAAGTATTTATATTAGTGAATGAGAGACGCACACTTGTGCCATTTGATATAAGACTGTCCATTAACACAGTTCTTGACTGCTAGAGGTGATTTCCCGGAATAAATAAATAAAAATCAGTGGGACGCCATAATCTAGCCAGCAGCTCAGCTGAGTTTTGCTAGTCCTAAGTAACTGTGTTCTCAATTCTGAATTGTGAGTTTCTGATCTGGCACTACGATTGTGCCAGATGCTCTTGTAGAAGTACAAGAGCGGGTGTCTGTGCAGCCTAACATTGTACTCCAGCTACTGAGAGGAAGGGGGCCACAAGAATTCTGTACTACATCATTACAGGCCAGTAAAGTGCAAACCTGGCCTGCTGGAGATTCATAAACTAATTCCACCCTCAATAAAGAAAAAAACTTGTATAAAAACATTAACATCAGTCTATCTGTCAAGGAAACAACTTTGTAAGCATAGATTGGGCATGATGACGCCACCCCAACTAAACATCAAGTGCTAGTTTTCCCAGGACAGTGTAGATACTATTAAGAATAACCATTGTAATAATATCCCTATGTACAAAAGTTATATTTGATTATGCAATATATATATATATGCATTTCATTGATAAATACATATCATTTCATATGTTCTAACCAAAAGAAACAATTGGTTCAGGACTAATAAATTAAAAAAATTTTCAAACTTAAACTATAACAGCCAGTGTTAGTTCAGTGTATTATAGAGTTTATTATTATTATTATTAGACTTATTAATTACATGTGTGTGTATGTGTATTTTATTACCTACACATTACATTTCAGTACCCTAGACTTTTAACGTAGCTAACACTCATTATAGGAGAATAGGTCTGTTTGAGGTCGTAAGTGGTAGCAGAAGGGCCTTCTGTAACTCACATAAGCTTTTATCTCAGGAACCTTCACAGCTGACCTCATCCAGTACACTAGGTAACATAACAACCATACAATAACATCAAAAACCACTACAAATATTGGGGTCTTGTCCGGGGATTAAGTTTACCAAAGATATTAGGGTCTCCAGGTTTGGGAATTAAACTAGTGGGGACAGAGTTGAATAAATTTAAGTGTCCCTTAAATAACAAGTGGAAAATAAAAGTTGATGAATCTTCACAGCCAGTGGTAATTAATTAATATATTACCTTAGTAATTATATACTTAGAATTACCTTAGTCATTGTTAAATTTTGTGTTAGAGTATGGCAGATCTAGCAAAATTTAGATCGGCTGCTGTGCTGACGGCGAAGGAGATGAACATGGAGGGTCAAGTTTTAATTCAGTATGTAACTTCAGAATGTGACAAGTATATTGAAAGGGAAGATAGGAGGTTAGCTGAAGAGAAGAGGTTACAAATTGAGGCTGATAAAGAACTTAAGAGGCTGCAGATTGAGGCTAACAAAGAGGCTAAGGCATTGGAGGCGGACAGGGAGATTAAAAGGCTCCAATTAGAGACAGAAGAAAAACGACAGCAAAGGGAGGCAGAAGAAAAGAGATTGACTGCCGAAAGGGAGGCAGAAGAAAAGAGATTGACTGCCGAAAGGGAGGCAGAAGAAAAGAGATTGACTGCCGAAAGGGAAGCAGAAGATAGGAGATTGCAAAGGGAGCACGAATTACGACTAAGGGAGCTGGAATTACAAGGCCATGCTCCTGAAAGTGGTGCCAGCCCTTTTGCCTCAGACGCTACGCCTAGTCAGGGAACCTCAACCTCAGCTATGGGGTTTCATTTAGACCATTTTATTGAGAAAGACGATGACATCGAGGGGTACCTCAGTAGATTCGAACTATTAGCTACTACGTATGGGTTAGGGAGAGAGAGAGGTGGAGTCTTAAGTTATCCCAGGGACTGAGAGGTACTTCTTATGAAGTTTTTGCTAAGATGCATAGAGACGACCAAGACAATTATGACATGCTAAAGCAGGCTTTGTTATTGAGATATGAAAAGAATGGTGAATTTTATCGTAAGAAGTTTAGCAATGCAAAACTGTTGTCTGGGGAGACATACCACCAATTCTCTGCCAGACTGGAAACCTATTTGGAGAAATGGACTACTCTGGGGAAGACCCAAGATCTTAAAGAGATGATCATGATAGAGCAATTAAGAGAGTCCATGGCTCCAGACCTGAGAAAATTTCTCATGGAACAAGGTGCAGAGAGGTTGGGGGAGGTTTTAAATGTCGCTGAGAGGTATCAGGCAGCCCAGGCAGAGGTAAGTGGCACTAAAAAGAAGCACATAAAATTTTAAAGCTCCACAGCAATTTAGTAAATTTGATTCCAGAGAACAAGGTAATAAAGGCAGGACAAACTTTGATAGGCCAAGAAATGATTATCGTGATAGAAACTCACAGTTCAATGACCAAAAATATAACGAAAGAAAACCGTGTAACCAAGGAAAAAGATGGTGCAAATGGTGTAAGAAAGACAACCATAACACCGAATTTTGTAAGAGGAAACCTTCGAACATTGCTGCAATGAAATCGGGGAAACAAAGATTAAAGGTTAATCCTAATGGACAGCAGGAACCTTATCACCCCCCAGTTTGTGAGGATGTTATTTGTAATGGGGTCACCATCAGGTGCCTATATGATACAGGTTTGGATTATGATTCAGTTGTGAAGTCTAGCCTAGTGGACCCAAGTCAGTATACCACAGAAACAGTGGAAATACAAGGGGCGACTAAGGACATACCATTCATGACACTTCCCATCGCAAGGATAACGGTGAAAACTCGCTATGTGGAAGGAGAAATCAGAGCAGCAGTGATAGATGAACCAATCTACCCTCTGATATTGGGGTGTAGATACGTCTTCTTGGGGAATCCCGAGAGACCTGTGATCATGGTGACAGTGCAGACCAGGTCACAGAAAAAGGAGGAAGAAGGTGAACCTATAAATGCTCATCCAGAAGAGATGAGGAAGGCGCAGGCTGAGGATAGGACACTCAAGCCATGTTTTAAGAAATTGCCCAAATGCCACACACCTCCAAGCAAGGGAGAGTACTTTATGAAGAACAAATTGATATACAGGAAGGCCGGAACTGGAACAAATGGTCACAACCAGCTGGTTCTTCCCACTTCATATAGGGATAAAGTGATGGAACTAGTGCATGCGATTCCCTTCAGTGGTCACATGGGGATCAGCGCCACAGGACAGCATATAGCTTGTCATTACGTCTGGCCAGGGATAACGGAGGATATAAAAAGATATGTCAAATCCTGTCCAGAATGTCAAAGGGTAGCTCCAAAGCATTGGACTGCTCCTGCAACTCTAGGGAAAATGCCCATAGTGGGAACACCTTTTGAGAGGGTTGCAGTGGATATTGTGGGACCTCTCACTCGGACCAAGAGGAGGAACAGTTACATCCTTACTCTGGTGGACACTTGTTCTATGTGCGGAGAGGCGGTAGCCCTGCCATCAAGTGATTCGAAACATGTAGCAGAGGCACTACTTACAATATTCACAAGATTAGGATTCCCGCATCAAATCTTGACTGATAATGGCTCACAGTTCAAGGGGAAACTAACGGAAGAAGTTTTTAAGCTATTTCAAGCCAGACACTTTCATTGTAGTCCGTACCATCCACAAGGGAACGGCCAGGTAGAGAGGTTCAACGGGACTCTCATTTCTATCATGAGGATGCTGGCACATGAAAAACCTGATATGTGGGATCAATTTCTGCCCGCCGCGTTGTTTGCGTATCGGGAGGTACCACATAGTTCAACCGGGATGGCTCCCGCAACTCTGCTATTTGGGAGGCCAATAAAAGGTCCATTGGAAGCCTTATTAAGGACCTGGACAGATGAGAAAGCAGAAGAGACTGTTACCTCATCATATCAATATGTGAACGAGCTGACCACTCGTCTGAAAGCTGGATGGAAACTGGCAAATGATAATTTGAGACAAGCCAGGAAGAAACATGCAGCGTATTTTAATAGGAAAGCAAAGGACAGAGAATTAGCTGTGGGAGAGAAGGTGCTTCTTCTACTACCCGGCAGCCAGAATAAGTTGCAAATTGGATGGCAAGGTCCATATACGGTTCTAGAGAAGGTGTCTAGAACAAACTATAAAATTGACAAAAAGGGGAAGGAGAAGGTATATCATGTAAACCTTTTAAAGAAGTATCTGGACAGACGACTCCAGGAAAGCACCCCCTTACTGACCTTGGCTATCGCAACTAAAATGAAAAAGGAACCACTCACCTCACATGAATACCCATTACATCCCTGTGAGACAGCTGCACAAGTAAAAGTCAGTAAGCACCTGACTAAAAATCAGAGGGAGAGAGTTCAACAGGTTCTGGAGGAACATACAGATGTATTAACAGATAAACCAGGACATACAAATTTGCTACAGTATGACATGAAGCTGGTAGACTCAAACCCAATCTGTATGAGAGCCTATTCTGTTCCGTTCGCTAAGGAGAAGGCATTGAAAGAGGAAATAGATTATTTGTTGAAAGAAGGGATTATTTCACACAGTGAATCTTCTTTTAGCTCCAGTGTAGTTTTGATGCGGAAACCGTCTCGGGAACATAGACTGCATAGATTACAGGAAACTGAATGCTGTCACAGAAGGACAAGTGGATCCATTACCAGACACAAAACAGTTATTTGCCAGATTGAACAAGGCAAAATACTTTTCGAAGGTGGATCTTAGCAAAGACTATTACCAGATTCCAGTGAAGCCTGAAGTTAGACCTTATTTAGCTTTTAGCACCTCGGAAGGACATTATGAATTCAACATGCTACCATTCGGACTGAAAAATGCTCCGAGTGTATTTTTTAGGATGATGCGCAAATTGTTGGACCCCTTGAATAATCCATGTATCACGAATTTTATGGATGATATTCTCGTCGCCACAGAGACATTTGAAAAACACATTAACTCTCTGAAAATGTTATTTGATAGGCTTAGGGAAGCGAACTTAACTGCTAGACCAACAAAATGTTGTATTGGATGCAAAGAGTTGGAATTCTTGGGACATACTGTATATCAGGGTAACATGACCCCTGACCCCAAGAACTTGGAAAAACTGCAGAGAGCACCTAGACCACAAACAAAAAAGACGTGCGATCATTCGTGTCGTTATGTGGGTTTTACCAAAAATATATCAAAAATTTTAACACTATATGTACTCCTCTGACTGATCTGACTCGCAAGGGAAATCCAGATAAAATTGTTTGGTCTGCGCAATGTGAATTGGCATTTCAAGAGTTAAAGGAAAAACTCACTAGCAAGCCTATTCTCAAATTGCCTGATTTGACTCAGGACTTTGTGGTGAGAACAGATGCAAGTAATGTAGGCCTGGGGGCGGCTCTGTTGCAAAGGTCCTCTTCACCCAATGGGGAACTGAACCCAGTCGCTTATGCAAGCCGCAAGTTGAACAAAGCGGAGCAAGGATATTCCACAAGAGAAAAAGAATGTTTAGCGTTAATCTGGGCAATAAAAAAGTTCCAAATCTATCTGTATGGTAGGACTTTTGTGGTCCAGGCGGATCACCAGCCCCTAGTGTTCTTATCTCAGGCCAAGCATGAAAATGCAAGATTGTTAAGATGGCCTTTATTGTTGCAACCTTATCAGTTTAATATTGAATATATCCCGGGGTCACAGAATGTCGGTGCAGATTTCCTCAGTAGGCACCCCTGTGATCAAAATTAGAGTAGTTGGCAGGCGTGAAGCGTAATTTTATCTATGTGTATCACTGCTTTTGGAACTTGCATTTGTGCATGTTCTCAGGTGGGGAGATGTGTGGTGATATTACCGTGATACAACGTTAAAATATCTCCAATTATAAAGATAACGGGTAAGATAACATGTAGGGAAAAAATTATACGTAAGATACGAGGATACATTCTCGCCTACGACAGCGCTTTCTACCGCCATTGAAGCTAACTGGTTAGACATGCAGACGAAACGGTTTACCCTTTTAGACGGGAGGGAAACGGAGATAAAAGAAAAAAATATGACTGAACACGTGTTTGAATCTAAAAAGGCAAAAAGACGCAATTTGTAGTTTAAAGGAAAAAAATTCACGCCACTAGTTGACAATGTAAGGAATTGGTAGAAAAACAACCTTAGCTCTTGTTAGAAACAGTCGTATCTTGGACGTTTTACGGTACTTGGGTGTTTATTTGAATATAGCGGCAAACGCGTGGACGAAGGTTCAAGAACAAATTTCAAAAAACTAACCTTGAGAAAAGTAGGTTTTTCTTTAATAATAAAGTTATGAAAATAAAACCTAGCTAGTTTGATAGCCCATCTTGAGCAGAGAAATAATATACTTTTAATTATACAGACGGACAGATAACACGGAAGATATTGACGAAAGACCGTATTGTTCCAATCACACTAGCGAACAGTTTTTTGTGCATATTTCACTAAAGTTACTTTTTGACGCGTCCTTGAGCAAAACACATAAACCCAAACTGAAATGAACTAGAGGGGCAAAGTCGGAGGATAGTAGCTAAAAATAACTTAGGGAGGCAGGTTTGTGCAGTTTTTGCATGTAGTTAGTCAAAAAAAAAAAAAACAAGTGTATTTTTGTGAAAAGCCAAGTAGAGACAGACGGACCAACAGAAAATAATACACACTTGACTGAGATTTGACTGAAATTTGACTTTTGGTTTGAATATTTGAAAAAAAGTTAGAGAGAAAGTTCGTTGATTGGACAGAAGTATTTATATTAGTGAATGAGAGACGCACACTTGTGCCATTTGATATAAGACTGTCCATTAACACAGTTCTTGACTGCTAGAGGTGATTTCCCGGAATAAATAAATAAAAATCAGTGGGACGCCATAATCTAGCCAGCAGCTCAGCTGAGTTTTGCTAGTCCTAAGTAACTGTGTTCTCAATTCTGAATTGATTATAGAGTTTATTATTATTATTATTAGACTTATTAATTACATGTGTGTGTATGTGTATTTTATTACGTACACATTACATTTCAGTACCCTAGACTTTTAACGTAGCTAACACTCATTATAGGAGAATAGGTCTGTTTGAGGTCGTAAGTGGTAGCAGAAGGGCCTTCTGTAACTCACATAAGCTTTTATCTCAGGAGCCTTCACAGCTGATCTCATCCAGTACACTAGGTAACATAACAACCATACAATAACATCAAAAACCACTACACAGCCACGGTTTCCCACATTCACAAAATATTAGCACATAGCTCGGAATCAAATCACAGACTGTCCCTAAACACATTCGGATATTCTCTCAGTGATTCAGACTTGTGCTTACCAAACACGCTTTCCACAAGCGCACGTACAAGTCACAAAACACCGACTCTCAGCCAGACAAGAACTCAGTCTATGAGTTAAACTTAAACATTCGTTGTTAACCCCAGTGACCCTTAATCACAATCACTCCACCATTCACCCACATGAAACTATTCTGCCGCACTGACCAAAAGCAACCTGGCGAAGAACTGTGGAGGCAGAGATGGAAAGCATGAACCAGAGCTGGGCCACCACACACAGGATGTCTGCCAACCGAGCGAGGTGGCGGCATGTCGTTGCTGCCCTACAAGATGCCACCAGAACAAAGAGAAGAAAGAAGACAAGAAATTAAGGCCGCTACAAAAATCAGAATCTTCAATTCAAAAGCCAAGTCAGTTCAACTGAATGGCTTTGAAAAATGGAGAACAACAAACAACAACAACAAGAACAAAGCAACAAACTTTCAATAAATGGGTGCTTGCTTAGAACAGAAGGATTGAAGTGGTATGACAAGATCACTAATGTGGAACTGATGACAAGATCACTAATGTGGAACTGATGACAAGATCACTAATGTGGAACTGATGACAAGATCACTAATGTGGAAGGTCATCAATGTGGAACTGATGACAAAGATCACTAATGTGGAACTGATGACAAGATCACTAATGTGGAACTGATGACAAGATCACTAATGTGGAACTGATGACAAGATCACTAATGTGGAACGGATGACAAGATCACTAATGTGGAACGGATGACAAGATCACTAATGTGGAACTGACGACAAGATCACTAATGTGGAACTGACGACAAGATCACTAATGTGGAACTGACGACAAGATCACTAATGTGGAACTGACGACAAGATCACTAATGTGGAACTGATGACAAGATCACTAATGTGGAACTGATGACAAGATCACTAATGTGGAACTGATGACAAGATCACTAATGTGGAACTGACGACAAGATCACTAATGTGGAACTGACGACAAGATCACTAATGTGGAACTGACGACAAGATCACTAATGTGGAACTGACGACAAGATCACTAATGTGGAACTGACGACAAGATCACTAATGTGGAACTGACGACAAGATCACTAATGTGGAACTGACGACAAGATCACTAATGTGGAACTGACGACAAGATCACTAATGTGGAACTGACGACAAGATCACTAATGTGGAACTGACGACAAGATCACTAATGTGGAACTGATGACAAGATCACTGATGTGGAACTGATGACAAGATCACTGATGTGGAACTGATGACAAGATCACTAATGTGGAACTGATGACAAGATCACTAATGTGGAACTGATGACAAGATCACTAATGTGGAACTGATGACAAGATCACTAATGTGGAACGGATGACAAGATCACTAATGTGGAACTGATGACAAGATCACTAATGTGGAACTGACGACAAGATCACTAATGTGGAACTGACGACAAGATCACTAATGTGGAACTGACGACAAGATCACTAATGTGGAACTGACGACAAGATCACTAATGTGGAACTGATGACAAGATCACTAATGGGGAACTGATGACAAGATCACTAATGTGGAACTGATGACAAGATCACTAATGTGGAACTGATGACAAGATCACTAATGTGGAACTGATGACAAGATCACTAATGTGGAACTGATGACAAGATCACTAATGTGGAACTGATGACAAGATCACTAATGTGAAACTGATGACAAGATCACTAATGTGGAACTGATGACAAGATCACTAATGTGGAACTGATGACAAGATCACTAATGTGGAACTGATGACAAGATCACTAATGTGGAACTGATGACAAGAACCAGACACGTGCCAATGGAACAATGAATAGAAGAAGACGCTGGAAAAGGATAGTCCGCATAACGAGGAAACTTGCTGATAGCACTATCAGACAGTTCTTATTTTGGAAACCACCTCTCGGGGTAAGAGAGGTAGAGGGTATACCAAGGAACACGTGAAGACGACAACTGGAGACAGACATGACGAAGAAATGGGAAGACCTCGAGCTGATGGCACGGAGACTGGA
Organism: Oreohelix idahoensis; assembly: GCA_024509875.1. NCBI lineage: Eukaryota > Metazoa > Mollusca > Gastropoda > Stylommatophora > Oreohelicidae > Oreohelix > Oreohelix idahoensis. Next base: position 103,831 of record JAMPIV010006636.1, read on the forward strand.
AGACTTAGCATAAGTTTGTTGATGGCACGTGACAGGAAGACTTAGCATAAGTTTGTTTATGGCACGTGACAGGAAGACTTAGCATAAGTTTGTTGATGGCATGGGACAGGAAGACTTAGCATAAGTTTGTTGATGGCACGTGATAGGAAGACTTAGCATAAGTTTGTTGATGGCATGGGACAGGAAGACTTAGCATAAGTTTGTTGATGGCATGGGACAGGAAGACTTAGCATAAGTTTGTTGATGGCATGGGACAGGAAGACTTAGCATAAGTTTGTTGATGGCATGGGACAGGAAGACTTAGCATACGTTTGTTGATGGCATGTGACAGGAAGACTTAGCATAAGTTTGTTGATGGCATGGGACAGGAAGACTTAGCATAAGTTTGTTGATGGCACGTGACAGGAAGACTTAGCATAAGTTTGTTGATGGCATGGGACAGGAAGACTTAGCATAAGTTTGTTGATGGCACGTGACAGGAAGACTTAGCATAAGTTTGTTGATGGCAAGGGACAGGAAGACGTAGCATAAGTTTGTTGAAGGCCTATGCTTCTTGGGGAGCTCAAAGATGTTGATGGTGATTATGCAATATGTAAACTTTCTGCCTAAGTATAAAATATCAACAACAGGTTTGACATAGTATTTAAAAAAAAAAAAAAGGTTTGCATACAAACTCAGCTTATGGTTTATTATCGCTGTGAAGCTCGGACTTGTTCCGTTTTTTGCTTACATTTCAAATTCATTACATATTTTTTGTTTTGTTTTGACAGAAACATACAGAAAAGACAATTTCTCTGTGGCTTTTAATATTTCCCAGACATTAAAATGTTTGTTCACGAATTAAAGAAGTATTACCAATTGCACATGAAACAAAAAATATTCTTACGTGACATCGAGGCATATTGCTTAATTTTTTGTAGTATTTCACACTTTGTAGTCATTAATTTAGCACAAGTCTCGCGGAATCCCTGGCGCTGCTCTGCGGAACTCCAGGCACACACTGCGCTTGATAAACAAGCAAAACAAAATTTCGTTAAAGACGAACATCCATTAATGTGAAAGACAGCTGTAATGTTCCGCTCGTGTTAATGAAGTCAAAGTGTAACATATAGTACACACCATTCCCCCAAATAAATAAAAAAATAACTAAATAGAACTGCCGAACTGAGTCTTGTGAATGATAATGTTGATACAACACAACTTTGCTTTCCCTCGAGTGCACACACAATCAGTAAAACTATACAAAACTGGCCTTCGGGAATGACTAAACAATGCACAACAAATGCAGGTGGTTGCACACATTGATGTGGGTGGGTGCGGCTGTGCGCTTTTGGTTGGGTTTGTGGGCATGATTGTTTGTGACTGTGTGAATAATTTCCGGCACAGTTTGTAAACATGACTACTCGTTGTGTTATTACAGACAGATATGCTTGGTTGTTTTTTTTTCTGTATCACATACATGTCAGTCCTGAGTAATTCCGGGGGTATCTGAAGAGATAAAGAAAGAACGGGACTGCTTCAACCTCAGACATGTCGTACAATGGAACTAATATGAGGGTGTGCAAAGGGCTGGCAACCTCAACATATAACAAGAATTGCCAGAGAAACCCCCGCTGCAAGATCATGTGACTGCTTGGTGCAGGCTTCCTGTTTATCAAATGCAGATACAGGAGCAAGTGGGAAGCAGAGCATCCAACCCCCCAAACAAGGATCCCGTTACACGCCCATTGAGGCATATTGGGAATATGGTGTTAAGCCCATATTTTCTTGACCATCGGCACACTAGGGGTGATGTGGTCAGCATCACGCCGGCCGCCTTAACCTTCCCAGAAGTTGCTCTGGTACCCAATTGGGGCTGGGTCGACCCAGGAGCCGTTTGTGGCCTAAAAAAATCCCACATCATCTGGGGATCGAACCATAGACCACTGAGCTAGGAAGCCAGTGCACTAACCAATATGCTACCACGGCTCCCTTCCCCAAACAAATGATGCATATTACCAGCTTAGCAGAAGTGAACAAGTGGTAATCGTCAGACGTCTCACGGGCAGCAACATGTTGGAATGTCATCTGTTAACAAGCTAAAGAAAGGAACTAATGATGAGTGTTAACTGTGGCGCCGACAAAATGACCGCTGAACATCTACTTCATAAGTTGTTCAACATATGAAGAGCCAGAAAAAGCGCATATGACCAGCACCACTACCATTCCTGAAAGAAAAACTGTAGGGTGATACCAACAGCCTTAGGCTGACCACTGCTTTCTTGAGGGTACTATCTCTGGAACAATAAGGGAAAAGTGGCCTGAGCTTTAAGACGAGGGACCAACTTCGTAGACACTCCCTGACACTTCTGGGAACGCCATACAACCTTGACCAGCGACGAGCGTGATCAGTCTACCAAGAACCAAACCATCAGAAGGAGGATAACAGTCACTGACGGCTAAGTAACACATAAAAGCTGCCAAGTGACATCCTTTACACATTTCTATCCCATCACAACAGTGATGATAAACTTTTTTTAAAAATAAAATTCTATGAGTATTAAAATCGACGTCTGAAAGTGAACCAAGAAGAAAAGAGTAGAAGTCCTAATTTTTGTCTCTTCAGACACCTTCCGGGGAGAAAGGGAGTTGTAGTAGATGTTCAGACTTAAAGCTAAATATAGGATTTCCCACGCCCGTGAAAAAAGAGAATTCGGCACGTGAGTAAAACCTAAAAAATTGTATTGTAAGGAACAGAAAGAATTGATGCAATTGCACATGAGAAAAAAACTAGAAAAACAATATAACAAGCTTACAAGCTGACTAAAGTAACAGAGAGAACTGTTAATGACCTTGCACCTGATATTGTCATCCGCCACATGTTTTTATTAAAAAAGGAATAGCCACACAACACTATACGGCCAGGCGCTCTAAGTATTGATATGACGCAACCTTTCTACGAACTACGCTTACAGGCAGTGGTTCTCAGCCTTTTTAGGCATAAGTACCCCCTGGATGATCAGCCAGGTCCTCAAATACCCTCTAAGACAGGGGTCGACCACCGGTCTATCTTGATCTACCGATAGATCCCAAGGTATCATTTGGTAGATCTATAGCTAATTTGAGAGGGATATAGTTTTTTTTTTTTACCTGAGTAAGATTCGCACTAGCTCTCTCCACCCGCACCTTAAAGCGCATGTGACGATACGGTTGTGCGATCTCACGTCCACTCCGTCAGTATCACTTTTTTCTTCATTTGTCTCATTCTCTCACTCATCGCTATTATTTGGCATATTTTTTGCCTTTCATTCATTATTTTACTCTCTATGTTGAATCTAGTAGGGGAAAGTCTCTAACACTTCACTCCCCTACGGAAGTATTTACTATGGGACTGTCTTTATCTTGTTTACCACTCCTCAGACTTATTTACGTTCCGCCAAGTGAACTGGGGTATTATCGTAACAATACCCAGTCATTATTAACGGTCAGCGAGCGAGATTCTTATCATGAAAAGACGGCCTCGCCCGATCAACATCTAAAGAAGCCAATATTGTCTGTCTGAGATAGCCGTCTGAGGTGGACAGATTACACAGGTGGTAGAAGCGTTTATCGTTTTACGGGACCATCCTTGTGTGCGATTATCACGATAATCTGTCTAGAGAGACAATATTGGCGATAGGTAGCATCTGGACATCAAATGAGTTCACAGATGGTGTTTATGAATTGTGCACAAGATGCCGGCGGAAGTCTGACGCAACGATATGACATCACTGTAAGAGGTCACGTGAGGATATTAAATTTAATATTGTGAAACACGTTAGGGTATTTTTCGAATTTGAAAATGCCCCTACTTACGTAGTGCTGAACGAGATTCAATGGGATTGGTTCATTTTGATGAGCTGAAATATACAATGTATTTTATTGGCACACTAGTCGGAAGTGCAATCTGTGATTTGCACTAAGAACTGAGAATATAGTGTGATGAAAACACAGACACAGATGTGGTAAAGTGGGATGTTATAAATATTTATAGGGGACTTAGTGTACTGACTGAGAATGTATCTGAAGTGCAATCTAAGATTTGCACTAAGGAACTGAGAATAGTGTGATGAAAATACAGGTGACCTTACTTGCTACCACATATTTATATCTCAGTCAGAATTATTCTGGAATATAGTGATGACTACGTTGAATGTCTAGGGTTTTGTAAATGATGAAGTGTAAGTCACAACAATAACAGACAAATAAACACTTTAATTTATTCCACCACACTTGACAACAGTTTGACACTCACATACATATAACACTCTATGAGACTATCTTAAATAAGTCACTGATAAATTTTCAAATATTCATGTATTAAGTACTGTTACCAATGGAGATCCTGATTCAATTACACAGTGAACCAGGAATCATAATATATTGTAATCACAATTTATATGTACATAATTTATAAATATGAATCTTGTAGTGACATATTTTATTAATATTATAATATGTGGGTCAGTTGTGTAGTGGTTCTATGAGGTAATACTGGTTTTATATGTCAATCTAAGTTGTTATTTGTCATCATAACTTCAAGTGTTTGTTTCTGTTGGAACTAGTATTGGAGATGTTCTCAGTTCCTGACATTAAAACAATTTATTTCCCCTCTTAGTTCATATATTGTCAGTTTTATAGAGGCATAATGTTGAGCTCCGCTGGCCACAGATTCTTATCTGTCGTGATGGCGGCAGGAAAAGACTCCTCTGCTCGATAGCCTCCCTGTGTTCTGGAGACACCACACTGATTGCTATAAGGACCAAGGAGTATGCTGTCCGCCTCTGGATTCAGCAAAGCTCTGACCAGGTGCTGCTCAATAACTTTAGGACCACGGTCCCTGAAACAAGAAGGTTGTACCTCCTACTTCAGAACTAATTTATAATACCCTTCCAGACTGAACACAATACATAACAAACACTGAGTTCAGAGCGGTAGGCCAACTGTCAGCTTCATCTATAAAAATTTTCACCAGTATACTCCTCCCTAATGGTTACTACGCCTCTGCAAGTCCAGCATTATTTCTTTCCAGTCAATAAGATAGGTGTCAGTGTATTATTTGGTAATTCCATGTAGTTTTACTTTCCTCTGACACCTTCTGTTCAGGTTGGAGCAACTTATATATATATAGGCCTTGCCTCAGGTTCGCTACTGAACCACGCACATATACAGACAAAAATTATTAATTTACATTCAATTTTCATTAAAAGATATCAAATATTTCAAGCTTACCACAATTCATGGAATAATAATAAACAGATACGTTGACTGGTGAAGAATAATGGCACAACTTATGGCACAAATTCCGAGCTGCCTCTGTCTCAGGCTTTTATTTATAAAAATATAAGCTGATGCTCAACGCACTGTTGCTTTAGAAAGTATTTTTGAAAATCTGGTGTGGAACTGACGCGTCTAAGTGACTATATCGACGAGTCTAACCAATCAGGCCATCTTTACCCAAGCGTTTGAAAAAAACAGTACCCTTCCATCCGTCTCCCCTAGCAACGAAAAGTAGTATTTATAGTCCGACTAATCGTGTTTAGCCTTACATTTATTTCTACCCAATCAAATAGGAGGTAACATGTCAGCCCATTTCCCGTACAATGGTGGTGTGAAAATCTGTCACTGAGCGATTCTGCTTTTTGGTGTTGTCTGACAGCACCCCCATTTTATTTTGGCTATAACTTGTTAATTCCTAGACTATTTGCATAACACTTAACATATTCTTTGTCAGCAAGTCACAAGGAACCCAAATATATAAATTTTATGGGGCTAAGTGGCTGCGTTCAAAATATGTATTTTCTTCTACCTCCTGTTTACTTCGAACACGATGTGGTGTCTGGGTACTGTAATGTTTTCAAACGTAAACCGATATAATGTCATGTTTCCTAATAAGCGTTTTTCAGGTTTTTAAAACCTGATTCTTTATGGGTAGTGTTTTTTATTCACTGACTATTTGAAAAAAAGCTAGTGCTTGTGGCCTTACACGCGGGATGGTAGTAATTGTGTATCGCGCGACTGTGGTAGTATTGCAAGTGCATTTCGGCTTTTGCCCCTCCCTTTCTTTCTATATCCTAATTCCATCTGTCCATTCGTTTTTGGTAACATAGTGTATAAAATGATATGAATGGAATTTTAAATCTAGGTCAACTTGCGTATCTCAAAGTTTTTTTAGAAAGGCAGTACACGTTTCATTGAAGAAAGCGTGTAGAGATGTAGTAGGCTTTTACTATCAACGTGAAACGTTACAATTCGCAGACGAAGTAGAAAACAAGGGGGGATTCGAGTACAGTCATTGTGACAGCACTGTTCTTTACCATTCTTCTTTCCTTTTATTAAATTTATTTGTTAGGCTTTACATTTACGTTGTAATTTATATATGTGGATTAGAATTTCTCACGACAAATCCTCCCCGCTTAAAACAGACGTTATATGTCAGTCTATAATTCTATATACACATAGAGAAATTTCTTATTATTTCTGGGTTTTAGGGTGATTCTCATCACACGGATGGCGGCTTAAAAAATCCGCTCCCAGATTTGTTTTTCCACTTATATACTCTATTCAAAACTCATATGGCTGGATCAATAAAGACCAACGGAGTAATCTAGAGTTCTCATGTCTAGCCTGTACTAGAAACGACAAAGGTTTGTGATCCGTTTGCAACTTAAATGCCTTCCCATACAGATAAATATTGAATTTCTTTATCGCCCATATTACTGCAAGACATTCTTTTTCGCTAGTTGAGTAGTTGGTTTCAGCTTTATTTAACTTTCTGCTAGCATATGCCACTGGGCTTAGTTCCCCATCCAATGCATCTGATCTCTGTAGCAGAGTTGCACCTAACCCAATATTACTGGCATCCGTTCTTACTATGAATTCTTGACTTAAGTCAGGTAATTTCAAAATAGGTTTACTTGTGAGCTTTTCCTTCAATTCTTGGTAAGCCATTTCACATTGTGGTGTCCATGTAATTCGATCTGGGTTTCCTTTACGTGTCAAATCAGTTAACGGTGCACATATGGAATTAAAATTTTTGATATACTTTTGGTAAAATCCACATAATGAGACAAAGGATCTCACGTCTTTCTTGGTTTGTGGTCTCGGGGCTTTCTTTAGTTTCTCTAAATTCTTTGGGTCAGGGGTCATGTTTCCCTGATAAACTGAGTGTCCCAAGAATTCTAATTCTTTACATCCAACGCAACATTTGGTTGGTCGGGCTGTTAAATTCGCTTCTCTAAGTCGATTAAACAGCATGTTCAGAGAGTCAATGTGTTCCTCAAATGTTTCTGTTGCTATTAGGATATCATCCATAAAATTTGTGATACATGGATTATTCAGAGGGTCCAATAATTTTCTCATCATTCTAGAGAAGACACTAGGTGCATTCTTCAATCCAAATGGCAATCTGTTAAACTCATAGTGTCCTTCTGATGTACTAAAAGCTAGGTATGGTCTAACCTCAGGCTTTACTGGAATCTGATAGTATCCTTTACTCAGATCCACTTTTGAGAAATATTTAGCTTTATTTAGCCTGGCAAACAACTGATTTGTATCCGGCAATGGATCAACCTGTCCTTCTGTAATAGCATTCAGTCTCCTGTAATCTATACAGAGTCTATGTTCTCCAGAGGGTTTCCTTAGGAGTACCACACCGGAACTATACGAAGATTCACTGTGTGAAATAATTCCTTCCTTCAACAAATAGTCTATCTCTTCCTTCAAAGCTTTCTCCTTAGCAAAAGGAATCGAATAGGGTTTCATACAGACAGGTGTGGGGTCTATCAGTTTCATATCATATTCCAATAAAGTTGTATGCCCCGGTCGGTCCGTTAACACCTCTGTATGATTTTCTAGAACCTGTTGCACTCTCTCTTTCTGATTTTTCGTTAAATGTGTACTGATTTTCACCTGTGCCGCTGTCTCACAGGGATGTAATGGATATTCATATGATGAAAGTGGTTCCTTTTTCATCTCCATGGCGATAGACAAGGTCAACAAGTGTGTCTCTTCCTGATGTTCTCTTTCCAAATATTTCTTCAGGAGATTCACATGATAGATTTTTTTCTTTCCCCTTCTTATCTATCTTATAATTGGTTCTAGACACCTTCTCTAGAACTGTATATGGACCTTGCCATCCAATTTGTAACTTATTCTGGCTACCGGGTAGAAGAAGCAGTACCTTCTCTCCCACAGCCAAATTTCTGTCTTTAGCTTTCCTGTTATAATAGGCAGCATGTTTCTTCCTGGCTTGTTTCAAATTTTCATTGGCAAGTTTCCAGCCAGTTTTTTAAACGAGTGGTCAGCTCATTTACATATTGGTATGAGGATGTAATATTTTCCTCTGCCTTTTCATCCGTCCACGTTCTTAACAGAGCTTCTAGTGGACCTTTTATTGGCCTTCCAAACAATAATGTTGCCGGGGCCATACCGGTTGAACTATGGGGTACCTCCCGATAAGCAAAGAGGGCGGCGTGCAGGTACTGATCCCATGTATCTGGTTTTTCGTGTGCCAACTTTCTCAGGATCGACATCAACGTGCCGTTAAATCTCTCCACTTGGCCGTTCCCTTGGGGATGGTACACACTACAATGGAAGTGTTTGGCCTGGAAGATCCTGAAAACTTCTTCTGTTAGTTTCCCCTTGAACTGAGAGCCATTATCAGTCAAGATTTGATTGGGAAAGCCTAACCTTGTGAAAATTGTGAGCAATGCCTCTGCCACATGTTTAGAATCAATCGATGACAGGGCTACCGCTTCTCCCCACATAGAACATGTGTCCACCAGAGTCAGAATGTAGCTGTTCCTTCTCTTGGTTCGGGTGAGAGGTCCCACAAGATCCACGGCAACTCTCTCAAAGGGTGTTCCCACTATGGGCATTTCCCCCAGAGTTGCTGGTGCAGTCCAATGCTTAGGTGCTACTCGTTGGCACTCTGGGCAGGATTTTACATATCGTTTGATATCTTCAGTTATCCCTGGCCAGAAATAGTGACAAGCTATACGCTGTCCTGTTGCGCTGATCCCCATATGACCACTGAAGGGAATCGCATGCCCTAGTTCCAACACTTTAGTCCTATATGAAGTGGGAAGGACCAGCTGTCCGTGACCATTGGATTCAGATCCAGCCTTCCTATATATCAGCTTGTTCTTCATATAAAACTCTCCCTTGCCTGGAGGTGTATGAGATTTGGGCAACTTCTTGAAACACGGCTTGAGTGTTTTGTCCTCAGCCTGTGCCTTCCTCATCTCATCTGGATGAGTATTTATTGGATTATCCTCCTCCTTTTTAGACTGTGATCTGGTCTGCACTGTTGCCAATATCACAGGTCTCTTGGGATTCCCCAAGAAGACATATCTACACCCCAATATCAGAGGGTAGATTGGCTCATTTATCACTGCTGCTTTTATGATTCCTTCCACATATCGCGTTTTCACCTTTATCCGGGCGACGGGAAGTGTCATGGTAGCTACATCCTTGGTTGCAGTTTGAATCTCCACTGTTTCTGTGGTGTATTGATCGGCCTGCACCAGGTGAGAACTCACAACGGAATCGTAATCTAAACCGGTATCATATAAACACCTTATAGTGACACCATTACAGATGACATCTTCACACACTGGGGGGATGGTATGGTTCCTGTAGTTCTGCAGGTTTGACCTTCTTTTCCTTTTTCCCCGATGTCATAGCAGCACAATGAGGAGGTTTCCTTCTACAATGGTCAGTGTCATGATTGTTCATCTTACAATTTTTACACCACCTTTTTCCTTGGTTGTAAGATTTTCTTTCATCATATTTCCTTTCTTCGAATTGTGGGGTTTTATTTTTATTGTCATACCGTGGCCTATCAAATTGGTGCTTACCTCTGTTTTGATCTCTAGGATCAAATTTATTAATGTTCTGTGGTGCCCTAAAATTTTCCACCTGTTTCTTTTTGTTACCTGATACCTCTGCCTGAGCTGATTGATACCTTTCTGCAACATTTAGCAACTCACCCAGCCTCTCTGCACCTTGTTCCATGAGAAACTTTCTCAGGTCTGGAGCCATGGACTCTCTTAATTGTTCTATAAGGATCATTTCCTTAAGATCTTGGGTTTTCCCCAGAGAAGTCCGTTTCTCCAAGTATGTCTCTATCCGTGCAGAGAACTGGTGATATGTTTCACCTGACAGTAGTTTAGCATTCCTAAATTTTTTCCTATAAAATTCTGCGTTCTTTTCGTATCTTAACAAAAGAGCCTGCTTTAGCATGTCATAATTTTCCTGATCACCTCTGCTCATTTTGGCAAAAACCTCATAAGCTGCCCCACGAAGTCCTTGAGATAACTTTAAGCTCCACCTTTCTCTCTCTAACCCATATGTGGTAGCTAATAGTTCATACCTATTTAGATAGCTCTCATTATCATCGTCTTTCTCAACAAAATGATCTAAATGAAAGTTCATAGCTGAGGTTGAGGCTCCCTGACTAGCAGTGGCATCAGAGGCAAAGGGACTGGCACCATTTTCAGAAGCATGGCCTTGAAACTCAAACTCCCTTAGTCGTAACTCATGTTCCCTTTGTAATCTCTTCTCCTCCTTTTCTGCTTCCCTCTCTGCAGCTAATCTCTTCTCTTCCCTTTCTGCAGCCAGTCTCCTTTCTTCTGCCTCCAATTTCTTAGCCTCCTTGTCAGCCTCAATCTGCAACCTCTTAGTCTCAGCCTCAGCCTGCAGCCTCTTAGTCTCAGCCTCTAACCTTCTTTCTTCGGCCAACCTTTCAGATTCTAATTTTCTTTCGGCCTCTTTTTCTAATCTTCTTTCTTCCCGTTCAATATATTTGTCACATTCAGCAGTGACATACGCAATCATAATTTGCCCGTCCATTCCTAACTCTTTCGCAGTCTGTACAGCAGCAGATCGAAATTTGGCCAGGTCCGCCATTTTCTAACTGATAAATGTCTAAAATATCTAACTACACAATTTTATGTATGACTAATTAACTTAGGACACACAGGCACTGAGAGCTCAACCTTATTTATTTTCACCCAAGGATACCTTTTAAATTGTATTAATTCCCAATATATATAACAGGAGAAAGTTCAATATCCCGGACCGGACCCCAATATATGTGGTAAAGTGGGATGTTATAAATATTTATAGGGGACTTAGTGTACTGACTGAGATCAGCTGTGAAGGTATCTGTATCTAATAAGTGTAGTGTAATACAGGTGACCTTACTTGCTACCACATATTTATATCTCAGTCAGAATTATTCTGGAATATAGTGATGACTACGTTGAATGTCTAGGGTTTTGTAAATGATGAAGTGTAAGTCACAACAATAACAGACAAATAAACACTTTAATTTATTCCACCACACTTGACAACAGTTTGACACTCACATACATATAACACTCTATGAGACTATCTTAAATAAGTCACTGATAAATTTTCAAATATTCATGTATTAAGTACTGTTACCAATGGAGATCCTGATTCAATTACACAGTGAACCAGGAATCATAATATATTGTAATCACAATTTATATGTACATAATTTATAAATATGAATCTTGTAGTGACATATTTTATTAATATTATAATATGTGGGTCAGTTGTGTAGTGGTTCTATGAGGTAATACTGGTTTTATATGTCAATCTAAGTTGTTATTTGTCATCATAACTTCAAGTGTTTGTTTCTGTTGGAACTAGTATTAGAGATGTTCTCAGTTCCTGACATTAAAACAATTTATTTCCCCTCTTAGTTCATATATTGTCAGTTTTATAGGGGCATAATGTTGAGCTCCGCTGGCCACAGATTCTTATCTGTCGTGATGGCGGCAGGAAAAGACTCCTCTGCTCGATAGCCTCCATGTGTTCTGGAGACACCACACTGATTGCTATAAGGACCAAGGAGTATGCTGTCCGCCTCTGGATTCAGCAAAGCTCTGACCAGGTGCTGCTCAATAACTTTAGGACCACGGTCCCTGAAACAAGAAGGTTGTACCTCCTACTTCAGAACTAATTTATAATACCCTTCCAGACTGAACACAATACATAACAAACACTGAGTTCAGAGCGGTAGGCCAACTGTCAGCTTCATCTATAAAAATTTTCACCACTATACTCCTCCCTAATGGTTACTACGCCTCTGCAAGTCCAGCATTATTTCTTTCCAGTCAATAAGATAGGTGTCAGTGTACTATTTGGTAATTCCATGTAGTTTTACTTTCCTCTGACACCTTCTGTTCAGGTTGGAGCAACTTATATATATATAGGCCTTGCCTCAGGTTCGCTACTGAACCACGCACATATACAGACATAAATTATTAATTTACATTCAATTTTCATTAAAAGATATCAAATATTTCAAGCTTACCACAATTCATGGAATAATAATAAACAGATACGTTGACTGGTGAAGAATAATGGCACAACTTATGGCACAAATTCCGAGCTGCCTCTGTCTCAGGCTTTTATTTATAAAAATATAAGCTGATGCTCAACGCACTGTTGCTTTAGAAAGTATTTTTGAAAATCTGGTGTGGAACTGACGCGTCTAAGTGACTATATCGACGAGTCTAACCAATCAGGCCATCTTTACCCAAGCGTTTGAAAAAACAGTACCCTTCCATCCGTCTCCCCTAGCAACGAAAAGTAGTATTTATAGTCCGACTAATCGTGTTTAGCCTTACATTTATTTCTACCCAATCAAATAGGAGGTAACATGTCAGCCCATTTCCCGTACAATGGTAGTGTGAAAATCTGTCACTGAGCGATTCTGCTTTTTTTGTGTTGTCTGACAGCACCCCCATTTTATTTTGGCTATAACTTGTTAATTCCTAGACTATTTGCATAACACTTAACATATTCTTTGTCAGCAAGTCACAAGGAACCCAAATATATAAATTTTATGGGGCTAAGTGGCTGCGTTCAAAATATGTATTTTCTTCTACCTCCTGTTTACTTCGAACACGATGTGGTGTCTGGGTACTGTAATGTTTTCAAACGTAAACCGATATAATGTCATGTTTCCTAATAAGCGTTTTTCAGGTTTTTAAACCTGATTCTTGTAGTAGTAGTGTTTTTTATTCACTGACTATTTGAAAAAAAGCTAGTGTTAGTTGCCTTACACGCGGGATGGTAGTAATTGTGTATCGCGCGACTGTGGTAGTATTGCCTGCATTTCGGCTTTCAGCCCCTCCCTTCTTTCTATCCTAATTCCATCTGTCCATTCGTTTTTGGTAACATAGTGTATAAAATGATATGAATGGAATTTTAAATCTAGGTCAACTTGCGTATCTCAAGGTTTTTTTAGAAAGGCAGTACACGTTTCATTGAAGAAAGCGTGTAGAGATGTAGTAGGCTTTTACTATCAACGTGAAACGTTACAATTTGCAGACGAAGTAGAAAACAAGGGGGGATTCGAGTACAGTCATTGTGACAGCACTGTTCGTTACCATTCTTCTTTCCTTTTATTAAATTTATTTGTTAGGCTTTACATTTACGTTATAATTTATATATGTGGATTAGAATTTCTCACGACAACAGATCATACAGAGAGAGACTGCAGCGCACATGTCATATCAGCGACTCCTAAAAGCCAGAAAGAAAAGGAGACATTGGACTTAGAAATTCCACAACTATAAGTAACAGATCGAGCATTGGGCATTTTAAATACAATACTGGAAACTTAAAGGGGCCAGGACTTTAATTAACAAGACTGGAATCCTAGGAATTTGATCACAAGTCATAGAGGAATTAAACAAAGGTTTTCCCAGGCCAAGGATTTTGCAGAACACACGCCGTCAGAGGAATTAACTCTAATTTCCAGACCAAAGTGATTTCGAAGCATCTAATACAGATCTGTGTCCAGTCTAAATCTGAGCAAGGAAATTGTGTATTCCCAAAATTTTGGGGGAAGTGTAAACAATTTATTGACTAATGTAAATTCTACAGGTTTCTTGCTTAGTGGCTATATATAAGGCTGGCAACCTCAACCAATGAAAATAGTATATGCATGAACCACTACTGCAAGAGGTGGTGATTGTTTCTGAATAGTCGTGCGGGAAACCCGACAGCAGAGTGACCCCAGACTCCGACGGGAGTAGTGATGAGTAATGAATGATGATTACATCACATGTGGCTAAGATGTAAAATATTATATTGTGTGATTTATGTACCTTTTTTAATTGTAATTCAGGCAAATCATTATTCCCGCACTCCAGACGCAATTTCCTAGTTAACACCCAGAAGGATGTTGCTGAATTTTCATCATATTCCCTGAGTTACACTGTGTGCTTGGGAATTTAATTCTTCTGAATAAGTTAACATTGGTGGGTGGTGCGCATGACAATGGGCCAGTTATTTTGTGGCAACAAATGTACTTAGCAGGCATTTGTTTCTTTCTATTTGTCTAAAGTTCGTGGTTACAAGCCATCAGACGATTTGTGGTATTCACGCCGCTATTGTGAGGAAAAAGCACCCACCGTAATCGCCTACAGTGGAAGAGAGTGTGGAGAAGGCTTCCGTCATCACATAATTGATGAACCACAGCTGCAGGACTCATCTGGAGTTCAAGTTTTTTTTTGTCACAGGCAATAGCAAAACACGGACGTTGATAGCGCCCTATCCAACCTCTGTGAGGAAAGATTTAATTTACCTTTCACTCTCATTTAATCCTTATTTTAATTTGTTGGACTAATTCTCTATTAAATTTGTTGTATGCTATTTTAAACTAAACAAATAATTGTTTATTCAGTGACAGTCATTAGAAGTATGAAAGCAAACGTATGAGCAAGACTATATAATAATTACCCCCCCCCCCCCAAAAAAAAAAAAAATAAATAAATATATATATATGTATGTATGTATGTATATATATATATGTGTGTGTGTGTATGTGTGTATGTATGTATGTATGTATGTATGTATGTATGTATATATGTATATGTATATGTATGTATATATATATATATATATATATATATATATATATATATATATATATATATATATATATATATATATATATATATCAGAGGCACATCTCGACTCCAACCTGCAAGTCTGGAAGGAAGAGCTGGAGAAGAGAGGGATGGTCATAAGCAGCTCCAAAACAAAATCCATGGTGATATCACGAGAAGAAAGAGTACATCAGACTAAGCTGGGAGAACAGGTCCTGGAGCAGATTGACCACTTTAAATACCTCGGAGCTATTACAGACCGAAAAGGAGGCATCAGGGAAGAGTTGGCAACTCAAAAAGCAGCAGCTGGGAGATTTTTTCAGGCCATAAATCGAGGATTCCTCAGCAAGAGAGAGGTTGGTAAGAAAACGAAGATGGCTGTATACCGCTCCACCTATGTCCCAGTCTTGACATATGGATGCGAGTCATGGGCAATGACCACAACCCACAAAAGCCAGACCCAAACCTCAGAAATGAGGTATATGAGAACGGTGGTTGAAGTAACAAGAAGAGACATGGTCCGCAACCAGACGATACGTCAAGGCTTAAAATCCCACCCCCTGCAGACCCAAGTAGAACAGTCCCAACTAAGATGGTTTGGCCACGTCTGCAGAATGGAGAAGATCGGCTACCACCACAAGCATGGGAAACAAAGAGCCAGGGATCCAGACCCACAGGACGACCCAGAGTCCGCTGGGAGGACAACATTAGACAATCTTTGAAGGACCGAGGACTAGAATGGAACCAGGCCAGAAGGACGACAGCCGATAGGATAGTCTGGCACTCTCTCTTCCAAACCTCTACACCTCACGGTAGAAGGGGAACGATTAAGTAAGTAATTATATATATAGAACCATTGCTTATAAGAGGGCATTCGTTGGATTACACCAACTGGGGGCTGAACGGGCCAGAACCATTACTTAAATCCTTCACAAAAGTCGACGGACCAGATAATAAGTTAACAAATTGCTAAGCCCTAAGCAGCTTTTGTTCTTGACCTCTGGGAATAGCTTGTGAAGCTCCCCTAAGGTAGAAGCGCCATTCACTTTCTATCTACATATCTGCCAAGAGTAATCTTGCGCGCAGGTAGATACCTTGGAAGCCAATATTAGATACTCTTGAGTTTTTGTCACTGTTGGACCACTACTGCAAAGCAGGGGGAGGCAATCCGTGACAGCACAGTGTCCCTACATTTAAAGATACTAGTCGCTCAAATACACCAAGTTATGACAGGGTAGACAGATTAGCAAAGAAGGGAACAAGACAAGAACAACCACTGACAGCAATAACTCTCCAAACAACTTTTCTGAACAACAAACAAAGACACTTGGCTGAACAGATGGGCCATGGGAAACAGCAGGAGAGAGGTTTACAGACATATAGCCGGTCTTGACAACATCGGCCATCTTACAAGGAGGGATCTGATCACCAATTTTCGGCTCAGAACACAACACATACCGTTAAACAATCACTTAAACAGAATCCAAGCACGGCATACTCCAGAGTGCCAGCTATGTACCTACCCCTATGAAACTAGTGACCACCACTTCTTCGAATGCCCAGCCCTCAAATATGTTAGGACAATGCTCCTTCCTCTGAGACCAGATAAGTGGAACACCTTGTATGGAGAAACAAAACTTGTGAAAACATGCAGATATCACTACATGGCATTGGGCCGAAGGGCGAGACCCCAAGCGCCGCTGAATCAATAACAACAACAAAGGTACTTTCACCGAATTCCCATTGAAAACCCGCAAGTTAGCTTATTAAAATTCACTTTATTTGTAAACAGTATACCATTCATTCATTCATAACCCTCCACTCCCAAAGGAACATAGACCTTCAACAAACACATGCCAAGTCCTCCTGCCACGTGCCATCATCTCAAGTTCTTTCCACGTTCTCCTCATCATTTTCACCTCTGTTTCCAGCTCTCTTCTCCATGTGCTTCTTGGTCTACCTCTGCCTCTCTTGCCCTGGGGGTTCCAGAACAAGGACTGCCTTGTAATGCTATCAACAGGTTTCCTCAGTGTGTGTCCTATCCATCGCCATCGTCTTCTTCTCATCTCTTGTTCCACTGGCACTTATCTAGTTCTTGTCATCAGTTCCACGTTGGTAACCTTGTCATACCATTTTAATCCCTCTATTCTACGCAAGCACCCATTTATGAAAGTCTGTAGCTTTTTGGTTGTTGTCTTTGTTGTTCTCCATGTCTCAGAGCCATACAATAGGACTGACTTCACATTTGAGTTGAAGATTCTTATTTTCGTGTTGGATCCGATTTCTCTTGATCTCCATATAATTCCCAATGCAATGAAAGCTCCTCTTTCTTTTTGTAGTCGTAGTTTGATATCACTGTCTGTCCCTTCAACTTTGTCTATATTGCTGCCAAGATATGTGTACGATTCTGCATCTTGTATTGGTGTTTCTTCAAGTTCAACCCTGTTATCATTACCTGCATTTATTCTCATTATTTTTGTTTTTTCCCTGTGTATTTTCAGACCCAATTTCTGTGACCTCTCATCGACTGTTTTCAATTTGTCAAGCATCTGATTACGGTAATGGGACAGAAGAGCCAAGTCATCAGCAAAATCTTGATCATCCAACAGCTTAGTCAGAGTCCACTGGATTCCATTTCTGTTGTGTGTTGTCGATGATCTCATTACCCAGTCTATTGCTAGTAAGAAAAGAAATGGAGACAAGAGGCATCCCTGTCGCACTCCTGATCTTATCCCAAACGGTTCTGTAAGCTGTCCTTCGTGAAGAACTCTGCATGTCATGTCTTCAAATGTTTTCTTTATTAAATTAATGATCTTCAGGGGAAATCCATAATACCTCATCAATTTCCAAAGTGATTCTCTGTCAAATGACTTTTCGTAGTCCACAAATCCGATGTATAATGGTGAATTCCATTCCATACTTTGTTCAACTATTATTCTCAAAGTGGCTATCTGGCCTGTACAGGATCTGTTTTGTCGAAAACCTGCTTGTTCCTCTCTCAGTTTCTTGTCTATGGACTCTTTTAATCTCTCAAGGATAATCCTGTTTAATACTTTACCTGGCACTGATAGTAACATTATTCCTCTATAATTTGTGCACTCTTGTAAATTTCCCTTCTTAGGCAACTTAACCAGATATCCTTCCTTCCATTCTGCTGGTATATCTTCCTTTTCCCAGACTTTACAAAGTAATTTAAATAACATCTCTGTAGCAGTGTCGATATCTGCTTTGATGGCCTCTGCTGGAATGCCACCAGGTCCAGACGCTTTTCCATCTCTTAGAAGCTTTATGGCTTTCATTATTTCTTCCTTCGTTGGTCTTTCATCATTAATTTGTAGCTCTTCTTCTGCTGGCTGGATGTCCGGGGGGTTTTGTGGAGCTGGTCTATTGAGAAGGTCCTCAAAATATTCTGTCCACCTCTTCATTTGCTCTTGTATATTGCTGAGCAGTTTTCCATTCTTGTCTTTTATGAGGCAACTTGTTTGCTTGTATTTCCCTGTTAGCTTCTTTGTGCTGCTATACAGTTCTCTCATATTCCCTTTGGCTGCAGCATCTTCTGCCTCTCTTGCCAACTCCTCAATATACTTCCTCTTGTCTCTTTTGATACTTCTTTTTACTTCTTTGTTTGCTTCTGTGTACACTTCTTGAGCCTTGGCTTTGGAACTTCTGGTTTTGCTTGTGTTTAAATCTGCTTTCTTGTTTTTTTCTGTCTTTTATCTTATTGATGGTTTCTGTTGTTATCCATGCTTTTTGTTGTCGTTCCCTTTTCCCCAGTATTTCTTCACATGTCTCATTCCATACAGTTTAAATTTGCTGCCAATAGTCTTCTGTATTCTCTACATCTTCCAGCTGTTGGAGCACTTGGAATTTGTTGGATATTAAGACAGCAAATTTGTCACTTGTTTCTCGATTTCTTAGATGTGCTACATTAAATTGTTGTCTATTAATTTTGCATTGGTGCACATCTCTTGAGTTTCATTTTTACTTTGGCTATCAGAAGGTGGTGATCTGATGCCACATGTGTTCCATCCTGCAATGATATTTCTAAACTTCTTGTTTATGCATATATGATCAATCTGATTTTCTCGTTCTATGGTCTGGTGATATCCATGTTGCCTTGTGTATTCTCTTATGTGGAAACATGCTTCCTCCTATAGCCAGTTGATTTGAAGCACAGAAGTTTAAGAATAGTTCCCCATTTTCATTCATTATTCCTAGCCCATGTTTTCCCATGACTTATTCAAAGCCGGTGTTGACTGTACCTATCCTTGCATTCATGTCACCCATCAAAATTGTGATGTCTCTTCTTTTAACTTTTTCCATAATTTCATGTAGTCTAGTATAAAATGCTTTTTTCACAGACTCTTCTTTGTCATTAGTTGGTGCATAACATTGGATGACATTTACATTTATTTTCTTTTTAGCTGTTTTAAAAGTAGCTGTTATTATTCTGGGTCCAACAGCTTCCCATTCAATGAGTGCTTTCTGTGCTTCTTTAGATGTCATAAGAGCTACCCCTTCACTGTGGTGTGAACTTTCGTCTTCATGTTCTGAGGACAGCACCAATTCACCTGTGATGAGTTTCTTCTTGTCTACCCCCTTCCACTTTGTTTCACACATTCCAAGAACCTCGATTTTATATTCCCTCATTTCTGGTGCTACTTGTGCCACTTTCCCTTGTTTGTTTAATGTCCGAACATTCCAGGTGCCAAATCTGGAAGTTCTCCTAGAAGAAAGAAGGTTAGTCAGTAACACAGACTCCTTTCGGCTTTCTCTGTGTTGCACCTTACGCCTCCCTGCGAGAGGACCTTCCCCTGTCTTGGATGGCTGTGTTTTATTTTCCTTAATTGACTTGTCCATGTTTGTTGAAGTTTTTTGTGGTTTAAATTTTTTACAGGATGGGGTAACCAGCCACATTGTGTCAGAGTTATGTAAATAGATTACATGAATCCGCACGTCTTTGCTCCCACCTGGCTCCCACCTTTGCTTTCTTATTAGTATGCACGTTTTGTGAATGCAGAACCCCTACACTTCGATATCTGTCTAACTCATAATTTAGCCACGCCTATTTTCGTTTCTCTGTGTTTTACAGGCACTAGGAATGTGTACAAACAGACCTATTATCTAGTCTAGAGCCGTTAATTGAATTATTACGCAAGCGATTGGGCAATCGTTGAAATAGTGATAGATCACAGAACGGGTCGTATATTTGTAGAATCAAGGGTGATAAGTCAAAAGACGTACCTTTGATGGTTACATTTTCTCAGGGGGACTTAACCGAATGAAGAAAATAAAGGGGCGAGAACCACAGTTACCGACCTCATCGTCTGTTCGTGAGTCCCAGGGAACGTAATTAGCTACAGTACGAGCCGACATCAAAAGACGGTTTGCTCGCTAGCAAATGTCTACGCGGTCGGCATAGGCGTGAAATAAAGCTTTCATTCAGAAATCGACCGCAGATTTTCCCAAAATACGGGCTAAGGTGTGATATCTCGCAATCGCTAGCGAATTTCTACCTATTTCATATATATACCTCATCCTCTTAAAATAATTTATCTAGTAGCCTCAGAATTTTCGGAACATCTAGCTCGAATCCTAGACCATTGTTAAAGTTGATTTCTTAGTATTTTCGTTGGAGATAGTTTCATTTTCTGTGATGCGTACGGGTCACAAACCAAACCTACCAGCGGTCTAAATCTGAGAAAACTGGTCTAAGTCTAAGCCAAATATTACCAACAAACATTCTTATGTAATATCGGGTCTTCGAGGTTGACCTGTTTGGCCCTCTTGTTTCACCCAGAGAGAGAGAGAGAGAGAGAGAGAGAGAGAGAGAGAGAGTACACCCATATAAGAATAAGAATAATTGTAACTGGACATTTAGCTACCCAGATTTCTTTTTTCCATTTTCATGTACATTCAGCCCGCTGTGGCGTAAATATCAAACTTAACACTACCCGACTACCGACCACTGTGTTGTGGCGAGGATTTATCCATAGAGATTTATACATCTGACATTCGCTGTACACTGTGAACACTATATCTCGGTAATTTAATCTTCTACTTGGACAAATTGATGTGACATAAACATATCCAAGTATCAGCACCAAAGTAAGCCTTCCCCATTAGGAGAATTAATCAGTCTCAGAGGAACTGGGGCTTATTTTTCGGCGAAACCCAACACTGGATTTGTGCTTATATCATGGAGATATGTTCAAGATGTTGTTAAACAACTATTAGATAAGCGAGACTGAATGTGGCCACAGGTTTGTCAGAGCAGAGAGAAAGTGGAGTGAATAATTCTTGTTGTATAATCATTGTACTCACTTTGTTTTTTCTTCCTTTTGTTTGCTAATACTGTTATTTCAGGGTAGATTAATTAGGAACTCTGTTCTTTACAGTATAGTCAAATTCTATACCATAGCGCAAATCGTTTGACCTTTTGGGGTTAATAATTTCTTCATGAGGGGATCTTGTCTGAACAGAGGGAATTGCACTTATGGGTCTATATTTGTTTAATTTCTGTAACCGATGATTATCTATAACGATTGATATATTGGATGTTGTGTGGTTTTTTTATGATAATAAATTTTAACAAAACTTTATTACCTGTGTTGGTCAGCTCAGCTCAATATCCATACTCCATTTACTATAGTTTCACGTCTGTGCGTCTGGTTGTCGTCACTTATCTGTGTGTGTGTATGTGAGTGGTTAATAGTGTATATGTTAATATATATATTAAGGAGGATTGTCTGATAAACAAATTATACTCGTAAAGATACGCTGGACTAGAGTCTCTTCTCAATCCAGGGACAGATTCTACCTTAAACTATTCACTCGTGAAATCTATTTCTTTTCCTTATCTCTCACTGAGTTACCACGTTTTTCAGTTCTATTCAGACGGGACCAGAATCTATCTTAAATACCTATCAAAATCTACGACACCCATGCCCAACCCTCCTTAGTCGCTTTCTACGACATGCATGGAAGGAAACAGTGTTACTATTCTTTGCTCCCCTTGCGGGCCCCGGTAACACACAGTATACCATGGAAACGTGATATTTTCTTGGAAGTGAAGTTAATATTCGGTAAACTATTCTTATTTAATTTTCCACTATTCTGTTGACTGAGCCACAGTAGGGCAGTGGTTAGTGCACGGGCTTCCAAGATCGGTGGTCCATGGTTCGATCCCTAGATTTTTTTTTTAAGACCGCAAACAGCTCCAGGGTCGACCCAGCATGATGAATTGAGTACCAGAGCAACTCTGGGAAGGTTAAGACGGCCGGCGTGATGCTGACCACATCACCCCTAGTGTGCCGATGGTCAAGAAAATATTGGCCTACCACCATATTCCCAGTATGCCTCAACTGGTATTAACAGGATCCTATGAAATATTCTGTCGAACAGACTGGATCCTACGCTGCGTTGTAAAGTTCCGTTTGGTTTGGTTTTAAGGACTATCTTCATTGCACACGGACAACTCCATCAGTGCTCCGATCTCCTTCCTTAGATCTCACAAAGAGGATCTCAGCACAGTACACGAACTCCGTAGCACCGGCGAGAATCCCAATGTGTGTGTATAGGAATCACACATTCTAAAAATATTTTTGTGACGGGGCAGCGGCCTTATGGCCTACTCTTTAAGATTTACAACTGTCGTGGGACTTTAAACGTGCGTAACTTGCACACGGGATCTCCTACATTTTTTGCCCATATCCGATAAGGCCAGGCATCCGATCTCATTACCCAGGAGACCAGGGGGAGTATGACATCATTAGGATCACTGGTTCTGACTAATAATTTCTAAAAATTGTATTCCCGCAACTGGGAATCGAACCTTGTATCTCCAGAATTCGAGGCGGACGCCAAACCTCTTAGCCACTCCGATCCCCGTTTTAAAGTTAATGTGACATAGCAATTTATGTAACACAATGTCACTTAATTGTCGTTATTCTCATGTTTGTTTCATATAAATTTGTTCAGATAGGGGTGAAGAAATAACTTAAAAACAGGAAGAGACTTTAAAATCATTTATAGAATAAACTACATCGCTGCAGGACAAAACCTCAACATTAAGCATGTCTAGTAATCCGCCACGTTCTTTCACGAGGCTGCGCGATTCCAACGCGCTCTACTCATTAAACCGGGACCCACGCGAGTACAAGCCCAACTGTTCTCAACACCGCCCGAGTTCCGTAAGGATTTCAACGGATAGAGAATACACGCTGCCACATAAGATATTTAGCAGTAAGTTCAAATATCTACTGCGCCCCTCTCGCCTCATAACAGTATCAACGGCAATGTCATTTATTCTTATATCATTTATACTCTAAATGATCTAACGGTTAGCCGAATACAGTTTTAGAAAAAAACTAAGAACAAGAAAATATATGGATATCAAAAGAAATAAGGCCAAAAAAAAAAAAAAAATCAGAGCTTTCAGTTTTAACCAGCTGCACTTGGGCTTTCAGCCCTTCGACCCAATGACATGTCATTACTTCGCTCCTTCCCGCCCACAGAGGGTTTATCTCAGGAGCCGTTCAGGTTATTCAGTCAAAATCCCGGTCGATGACACTGCTCCAAATACTCACGCACGGGCTTGAACCTTGAACACCTGATCGCCAGCGCAATGTGGTAACCATTACACCAGCGCGGCTCCCGAGCTTTCAGTTAAAATGTCAGGTCAGTCCTATTGGCTGTGAAACACGGAGAACAAAAAAAAAAAAAAAAACTTCAGACTTTCATACTTGGATGCTTGCATATAATAGAAGGATTGAAGTGGTATGACAAATTCACTCATGTGGAACTGATGACAAATTCACTCATGTGGAACTGATGACAAATTCACTCATGTAGAACTGATGACAAATTCACTCATGTGGAAGTGATGACAAATTCACTCATGTGGAACTGATGACAAATTCACTCATGTGGAAGTGATGACAAATTCACTCATGTGGAACTGATGACAAATTCACTCATGTGGAAGTGATGACAAATTCACTCATGTGGAACTGATGACAAATTCACTCATGTGGAACTGATGACAAATTCACTCATGTGGAACTGATGACAAATTCACTCATGTGGAACTGATGACAAATTCACTCATGTGGAACTGATGACAAATTCACTCTTGTGGAACTGATGAAAAATTCACTCATGTGGAACTGATGACAAATTCACTCATGTGGAACAGATGACACATTCACTCATGTGGAACTGATGACAAATTCACTCATGTGGAACTGATGACAAATTCACTCTTGTGGAACTGATGAAAAATTCACTCATGTGGAACTGATGACAAATTCACTCATGTGGAACTGATGACAAATTCACTCTTGTGGAACTGATGACAAATTCACTCATGTGGAACTGATGACAAGAACGAGACAAGCGCCAGTGGAACACGAGATGAGAAAAAGGCACTGGAGATGGATAGGACACACATTGCGGAAACTGTTGATAATATTACCAGGCAGTCCTTGTTCTGGAATCTTCTAGGTTAGGAGAGTTAGAGGAAGAACGTACAGAGGAGATAACTGCAGAAAGACATGAAGGGGATGAAGAAGATATGGGGAGGATGAAGAAGATATGGGGAGGATGAAGAAGATATGGGGAGGATGAAGAAGATATGGGGAGGATGAAGAAGATATGGGGAAGATGAAGAAGATATGGGGAGGATGAAGAAGATATGGGGAGGATGAAGAAGATATGGGGAAGATGAAGAAGATATGGGGAGGATGAAGAAGATATGGGGAGGATGAAGAAGATATGGAAAGACCTTGAGCTAATGTCATGGGACATGAAGACTTGACATACGTTTATTGAAGGCCTAAGCTCTTTGGGGAGTTGACAAGTGACGAACTGAAGTACAAGAAAATCTGTTATTTCTTGTGCAAATCCCGAGGTATCCCTGGTTCTTCTCCACGTACCCCATATGGGCATACGTACCCTCGGTTGAGAACCACGGCTATAACAGATGCTACGATTTTTAATGTAATTAGTTTCACAGCAGTCACAACAAGGCGGACGCGAGCCATGACAAACAAACATCAAAGCATGTCATAACATTGATTTCTGTCGCAATATGAAAGGCGATGCAACAGATTTGAACAAAAACATTCGTGTATCAGACAAGTAAAAGCCAATTAAACGTGATTACCAGGGGTGAAACTGGAGAACTCTCATGCGGTGAATTCTGATCCAGTGCGCTAAAGGTGAGTCCTGGCGTGCGGCCATATTATATATTTCGTTGGCATTTTTTATCATCGCCTCTATCTATCCTCTCTTCGGCTATTTTCTTTTATACCCTCTACTACAAATTTTGATTATTTTATATATTCCTTCTATATAGAATTATCTGCGTGAAACGCAAGTTACAAACAATGAACCATTCCCGACAGCGTTTCAGGAAAATACGGAAAAGACGTGCACTGCACGGTGAAAACTGTATTGAACATCCATTAAAAGAACATGCACACCAACTTTTCTTAAAAACACTTCTTGATATTTTACCTTACATGTTACACACTATGACAGAGTTATGTAAATAGATTACATGAATCCGCACGTCTTTGCTCCCACCTGACTCCCACCTTTGCTTCCTTATTAGTATGCACGTTTCGTTAAACGCAGAACCCCTACACTTCGAAATCTGTCAAACTCATAATTTAGCTACGCCTATTTTCGTTTCTCTGTCTTACAGGCACTAGGAATGTTTACAAACAGACCTATTAGCTAGTCCAGAGCTGTTAATTGAATTATCACGCGAGCGATTGGGCAATCGTTGAAATAGTGACAGATCAGAGAACGGGTCGTATATTTGTAGAATCAAGGGCGATAAGTCAAAAGACGTACCTTTGATGATTACATTTTCTCAGGGGGGACTTAACCGAATGAAGAAAAGAAAAGGGCGATAACCACAGGTACCGAGTTCATCGTCTGTTCATGAGTCCCAGGGAACGTAATTAGCTACAGTACGAGCCGAGATCAAAAGACGGTTTGCTCGTTGGCAAAGTCTATGTTGGCGGCATAGGCGTGAAATAAAGCTTTCATTCAGAAATCGACCGCAGATTTTCCCAAAATACGAGCTAAGGTGTGATATCTCGCAATCGCTAGCGAATTTCTACCTATGTAATATATATACCTCATCCTTTTAAAATCATTTATCTAGTAGCCTCAGAATTTTCGGAACATCTAGCTCGAATCCTAGACCATTGTTAAAGTGGATTTATTAGTATTTTCGTTGGAGATAGTTTCATTTTCTGTGTTGCGGTAAATATATATACTAGCATTTTGAGTGATTTAATTGTTAAAGTCCGCCATTATATTTCACTAGGATTTACTGTGTTAATTGGCTAGCATATTAAATAACATGTAGCTAATTTTTCCCAGCTGTAACGTAAATTTAATTAATTGCTATTACCCAGAAAGAGATATTTTAATTGACTAGTAAATGCACTAGGCGATGTAGTACTGACGAAAAATATATTTATCTCTAATCCATTATGTGTAATTTTGTAAATGACTAGCGCTTATTTCACGGGTTAATAACAACGATAAGATAAGCTATACACTTGTGGTTTCTAATCAAATTTAATAACTGAGTGGATAATAAATTATACCTTTACGAGGGTTAGGATTCAATACTGATATTGTGGTTAAATGTTTTTGTATTTTCTTCCTAAATCCAATTAAGTGCTATTACCCAGAAAGAGATATTTTAATTGACTAGTAAATGCACTAGGCGATGTAGTACTGACGAAAAATATATTTATTTCTAATCCATTATGTGTAATTTAGCAAATGACTCGCGCTTATTTCACGGGTTAATAAAAACGATAAGATAAGCTATACACTTGTGGTTTCTAATCAAATTTAATAACCGAGTGGATAATAAATTATACCTTTACGCGGGTTAGGATTCAATACTGATATTGTGGTTAAATGTTTTTTTGTATTTTCTTCCTAAATCCAGTACGGATCACAAACCAAAACCTACCAGCGGTCTAAATCTGAGAAAACGGGTCTAAGTCTAATAGTACAAAAGAAAAACATTCTTTTGTAAATATCGGGTTTTCGAGGTTGACCTGTTTGGCCCTCTTGTTTCACCCAGAAAGAGAGAGAGAGAGAGAGAGAGAGAGAGAGAGAGAGAGAGAGAGAGAGAGAGAGCGAGAGTACCAACAAAAGACAATAAGAATCAAATTTAACTGGACATATAGCTACCGAGATTTCTTTCCAATTTTCATTTACATTCAGCCCGCTGTGGCGAAAATATCAACTTTAGCACCACCCGACTACCGACCACTGTGTTGTGGCGAGGATTTATCCAGAGAGATTTATCTACCTGACATTTCTTTAACTATCGGAATTTCAAGCTACTGTACACTGTGAACACTAGATCTCTTACGTATTTTCCTACCTGGACTAATTGATGTGACATAAACAGATCCAATTAACAGTAACAAAGTAAGCGTTCCCCAATAAGAGGATTAATCAGTCTTTGGAGGAACTGGGGCTTATTTTGCCAAAACCCAACACTGGATTTGTTGTGTGTACCATGGAGATATGTTCCAGACGTTGTAAATCAGCAATTAGGTAAGCGAGACTGGATGTGGCCACAGGGTGTCAGAATTGAGAGAAAGTGGAGTGAATAATTCTTCTGATATATAATCATTGTACTCACTTAGTTTTTCCTTTCTTCTTCTTTTTTTTTCGTTTTGCTAATACTGGTATTTTCAGGATAGATTAATTTGAAACTCTGTTCTTTACAGTATAGGGAAATTCTATACCATAGCTCAAATCTTTTTACCTTTCGGAGGTTAATTAACTTCTTCTTGCGGGATCTTGTCTCAACAGAGGGGATTGCACTTATGAGTTTATTCCTTTAATTTATGTAAACTATGATTTTCTATTGCTATTGATATTGGATGTTTTGAAGTTTTTTTATGATAATAAACTTTAACTTAATTACCTGTGTTGATCAGCTCAGCCAAATATCCCTACTCCATTTACTATAGTTTTCACGTTTGTGCGTCTGATTGTCGTCACTTATCTGTGTGTGTGTGTATGTGAGTGGTTAATAGTGTATATGTTAATATATACGGAAGGAAAAACTGTCTGATGAATATATTACAGTCGTAAAGATAGGCTGGACTAGAGTATCTCCTCAATCCAGTGACAGATTCTACCCTTTAACTATTCACTCGTGAAAATCTATTTCTTTACCTTATCTCTCACTGAGTTACCACCTTTTTCAGTTCTATTCAGACGGGACCAGAATCTATCTTAAATACCTATCAAAATCTACGACACACACATTCCTTCGCAAAATCATCGAGAGAAAGAGAGAGAGAGAGTTAAGAAAATGTGAAGTCACACGGATCTGTACAATACAACATACATTGTTGTGTGTAAGAAATTATAACAGTTAATAGTCTTAAGGGGTAGAAATGACTATGAAAGTGAGGGAGTGGGGGCATATGTTCTATCTCGCCAAAAAAATTGCTGATACGCCGGCCGGTTTAGTCGACCAATTGGATGGTACAAAAATAATTCAGAGACTGAATAATAAAAGATTTAGTTGTAATTTTGTTATTGTACGTGTATTTCTATGTGTGTATTTTGTTATGTTTGGCTAATAGATCTAGTAAAGGTAAGATAGAATGGAACGGACTGAAACGGCAACAGGAGAAAATTGCGATATCAGGACATGCAGCAGAAAAAGATGACAGTAAGTCATTCCGCTCTGAAGCAAGGAGACCAACAACAAAAAAACAACCACAAAGATTTTGACTTTCATAAATGGATTTTTACATAGAATAGAAGGATGGAAGTGGAACGACAAGATCACTAATGTGCAGCTGATGACAAGAACTAGATAAGATCACTGATGTGTAACTGATGACAAGAACTAGGCAAGATCACTGAGGTGTAACTGATGACAAGAACTAGATAAGATCACTGATGTGTAACTGATGACAAGAACTAGATAAGATCACTAATGTGTAACTGATGACAAGAACTAGACAAGATCACTGATGTGTAACTGATGACAAGAACTAGACAAGATCACTAATGTGTAACTGATGACAAGAACTAGATAAGATCACTGATGTGTAACTGATGACAAGAACTAGGCAAGATCACTGAGGTGTAACTGATGACAAGAACTAGATAAGATCACTGATGTGTAACTGATGACAAGAACTAGACAAGATCACTAATGTGTAACTGATGACAAGAACTAGACAAGATCACTAATGTGTAACTGATGACAAGAACTAGACAAGATCACTAATGTGTAACTGATGACAAGAACTAGATAAGATCACTAATATGGATCTGATGACAGAACTAGACAAGATCACTGCTGTGTAGCTGATGACAAGAACTAGACAAGAGCCAGTGGAACAAGAGAAGAAGGCGCTTGAAATGGATAGCACACACTCTGAGGAAACCTTTTGATAGCATTTCCAGGCAGTCCTTGTTCTGGAATCCCCAGTACAAAATAAGTAGAGGCAGACTAAAGAACACAAGGAGACGAAACCTAGAGACAGAAATGAAAATAGTGAGGAAAAGACGGAAAAAAACCAGGTTCTGATGCCACGTGGCAGGAGATCCTGGCATGTGCTTACTGGAGGTCTATACTCCTTAGGGAGATAAAGGGTATTGATGATAATGATAAATTATATACTTTACACAGAAATAGTAATAAAAACATTATTTAATGTAAAGTTAGTAATAAAAATAATCAACGTATGACATACTCCTTTAAACCCTTTTCGCGTATTCTCTGTATATTTTAGAAAGCACGGCACTATGACATTTCCTTTAAGGGCTTAAAGATAAAATTATGGCATAAAGACCAATTCTTCAACTTGGAAAAAAATGATTTTAATGTAGTCAGTTATCCGCACAAACAAGTGTGAGCGTTACAAACAACATAAACGCTGGATGAGAAATTGATTTTGTCATAACAGTGGGGTTAAAAAAAAAGCTTTGCAAGCTTTGGGACACGGGGTTCATCAAGTGTGAATAACAGCTAATTTTCCGGAAAGAGTGCATTATACAAACATTGTTGATGAGTCCTGGTGTGAGAGTTTTTGCAGTACAGTAGGGAGACATGTGGGTTCTTGAGTGAATCGACAGGCAGGGCAAGTATCTGGACACTGAACTGGTAATGAGACAATCATTCACGCAGTCCTTCTGTTTTCTGCGATTCGCTTAAGGTTTTTCCTTGTCTTCTTCAGTACCTTTCATTTCTGTCTACAGCTGTTTTTTCCATGCGTTTTTATGTCTTCCTCTACCTCTCAAATCATGGGGATTCTAGAACAAGCGCGGCTTCGTAATTCTATCGACAGACTTCCTTTATGTCTGTTCTAACCTCATAATTAATTATAATTATAATAATGAGTATATCTCATTATGCCCCGCTTAGTTACCAGGTCGTCTGTAAAGAGAGACAGAAAGAATATAACCACAGCACTAACAAGCATGTCGTACAAGGAGGTTGTACACGCAAATGGAAAACTCATTGACACAGAAATCAATGCTGTAAGAGCTTGTGAATGCTGAGTGCAGGCTTCCTGTAAGAAGACCAGCTGCAATGGTGGCTCCATGCTCCGTAAGGCACACAGAGGAACATGATGATGATGCTGCACCATTATATCGTCTGCGTGTTACCGGGTCTGAAAGGGGAGGAACGAATAGTAAGTAACACTGTACACTAACCCCCATGCAGACGAGAAGTGGAGATAGACATGAGATAAATAAAACAAGACGGAAGGACCTTGAACGGATGGAACAGGATTTGAAGGCTCAGTTTGAATTTGTTGAAGGCTTATGCTCCTTAGGGATCAGAACTAAAATGATAAGGATGATGTATTATTAAAAAGGTATGTGTCCTTTTGTCATCTCTCATTTTATCACAAGCACTACGTCAATCGTATGTGATGTCTTTTAATAGTAGACACTTATGTCATACACTGCCTCATTGCTTAATGCGTATATATAAGAAAGTAAAAAAAAAAAAAAAAAAAAAAAAAAAAAAAAAAACCAGTGAATAAAATATAAAAAGCCAGTTAAAATATACAAACAAACAAACAAAACACAAATCACATTTAAATTTAAAAAAAGATGAAACGGTAAACGCAAGAAACCGACATTGGCAGATTGCAGACTTCCTCTTCCGGGTCAGAGGTCAGTGTTAACCCACGCGGACGATTCCGAATTCACTACAGCGAAGATATTTTAAAAAACATCTTTTTTGTTTCCTTTGTAGAACAGTTTAAACTTTGTTTTGTACTGTTTCCCACGTACTATCCTGACAAAGACGTAGTGGCCCTAACGTGGGTTGTATTTTAGTCTGCATCTTAGTAATAGTGTCTCTTAATACCCAGTTTGTTAACCTCCTCAAATTAGAAGGTGGTCTAATATCCAGTTTGCTCACCTCCTCAAATTATAAGGTGGGTCTATTACCAAGTTTGTTCACCCAATCATTTTAGAAGGTGGTCTATTATCCAATCTGTTCACCCCATCAAATTAGAAGGTGGTCTATTACCCAACTTGTTCACCCCATCAAATTAGAAGGTGGTCTATTACCCAATTTGTTCACCCCATCAAATTAGAAGGTGGTCTATTACCCAGTTTGTTCACCACATCAAATTAGAAGCTGGTCTATTACCCAATTTGTTTGCCCCATCAAATTAGAAGGTGGTCTATTACCCAATCTGTTCACCCCATCAAATTAGAAGGTGGTCTATTACCCAATTTGTTCACCCCATCAAATTAGAAGGTGGTCTATTACCCAATTTGTTCACCCCATCAAATTAGAAAGTGATCTATTACCCAGTTTGCTGAACCCATCAAATTAGAAGGTGGTATATCGCCCAGTTTGTCCCCCCCCCCCCCCCCCAACCACAAATTAGAAGGTGGTCTATGAACAAGTTGGTTCACCCCACCAAATAAGAAGGGGGCTACAACCTCTACATAGATCCTTGTCAGAAATATTCAAACGGCAGAAAGATGGCTGTTACTTATCGTGAGAAAACATCAGATAACAAAGTGTTACTTATCGTGAGACAACATCAGATAACAAAGTGTTACTTACTTATCGTAAGACAACATCAGATAACAAAGTGTTACTTATCGTGAGACAACATCAGATAACAAAGTGTTACTTATCATGAGACAACATCAGATAACAAAGTGTTACTTATCGTGAGACAACATCAGATAACAAAGTGTTACTTATCGTGAGACAACATCAGATAACAAAGTGTCACTTATCGTGAGACAACATCAGATAACAAAGTGTCACTTATCGTGAGACAACATCAGATAACAAAGTGTTACTTATCGTGAGACAACATCAGATAACAAAGTGTTACTTATCGTGAGACAACATCAGATAACAAAGTGTTACTTATCGTGAGACAACATCAGATAACAAAATGTTGCTTATCGTGAGACAACATCAGATAACAAAGTGTTACTTATCGTGAGACGACATCAGATAACAAAGTGTTACTTATCGTGAGACAACATCAGATAACAAAGTGTTACTTATCGTGAGACGACATCAGATAACAAAGTGTTACTTATCGTGAGACAACATCAGATAACAAAGTGTTACTTATCGTCTGACAACATCAGATTAAAAAAATGTTGCTTATCGTGAGACAACATTAGATAACAAAGTGTTACTTATCGTGAGACGACATCAGATAACAAAGTGTTACTTATCGGGATACAACATCAGATAACAAAGTGTTACTTATCGTGAGACAACATCAGATAACAAAGTGTTACTTATCGTGAGACGACATCAGATAACAAAATGTTACTTATCGTGAGACAACATCAGATAACAAAATGTTACTTATCGTGAGACGACATCAGATAACAAAATGTTACTTATCGTGAGACGACATTAGATAACAAAATGTTACTTATCGTGAGACAACATCAGATAACAAAATGTTACTTATCGTGAGACGACATCAGATAAAAAAATGTTACTTATCGTGAGACGACATCAGATAACAAAATGTTACTTATCGTCATCATGATCCTTTAGGTCTCTAAGGAGCAAATTCGAGCCTTCTTCTTGTGATCGCATCTTTGATGTTTACACCGTCAGACGAGTTCTCATGATGAACTCGACCGTTGTCTCATGTTTACACCGTCAGACGAGTTCTCATGATGAACTCGACCGTTGTCTCATGTTTACACCGTCAGACGAGTTCTCATGATGAACTCGACCGTTGTCTCATGTTTACACCGTCAGACGAGTTCTCATGATGAACTCGACCGTTGTCTCATGTTTACACCGTCAGACGAGTTCTCATGATGAACTCGACCGTTGTCTCAGGTTTACACCGTCAGACGAGTTCTCATGATGAACTCGACCGTTGTCTCATGTTTACACCGTCAGACGAGTTCTAATGATGAATTCGACTGTTGTTTGAAGTTCCTCTTTAGCTCCATATAGCTTTGAGTTTAGTGTTGAGTCATTGAGCCAGTATATCTTTCTTAACTGGTCATACAGAGGACAATCCTGTAGAACATGCTCAGCAGTTTGTTCGTTTAATCCACACGTGCACAGTGGTGAAGCAGACAATCGTAGCTTGTGAATGTCTTTATTCAGTTTGTTATGCCCTGTCCTGAGGCGAAAATGGTTGTCTGTCCTTGTCGGTCAAGAGTGTGGTAGTCGTCGTTGGGTTGATTCTGTTCTCATCTGATAGTCTGGATAGCTCTCTTTTTCTCAGTGTGTGTGATTTCATTATCTTCTTGTTCACATTCTCTTCCCTTTTTTTTGCAAGTTTATCTGCCTTTTCATTTCCGGGTACACCACAATGAGATGGTACCCACCATCTTTTTGGCAGCTACCTTGTTTAGTTCATTTCTCAGATGCGGGAGTTTATCACCCTTGAGAGCTTGCAGTACAGATAGTGCATCTGTGAGGATGACTACCTGGTGGCAGTCAGAGTTGGTGTTATAAATCATATTTGCCGAATTCGTGCCAATTCCTTACGTCCTGTTTCATCTGCTCAAGGTTTTTTTCAACGTCAACCTTTATCTCTCGCATTTCTGCCTCCATTTTTCTACTCTACGTGTTTTTGGATCTCCCGCTACCTGTCTTGCACTGGCGTCTCCAGAGCAAGGATTATCTTGTAATGCTATCAACATGTTTCCTCAAAGTTTGCCCTATACATCGCCAGCATATTCATTTCATAAAGGTTAAGGTGGTCCCATAGCAGATACTCCCGGAGTGAAGTGTTAGAGATTTCACAATACAATGTCAAGGATCGAGAGATAGGGTGACACATTCCTTTCCTCGCTGCTATTTCCTTCCCTAACTCAAGAGCAAAGTCTCAGGTACCTATTTACAGCTGGGTAGACTGGAGTGTAACGACACCGTGAATAGAACCCGGTACTTTTGCCGTGAGAGACCAGCCCTCTAACCACTCTGCCAATCGGAAGCTTCTTCTTCTCATACATAGTGATAATAACGAATAATGTTTACCTGTTTTACATACTAAATAATGCAAATTTTATGCAAATATCCTAACCGAATTACCAGTTTCTAACATATTAATGTCAATAATGAATGACTGCTGGTAAATTACACCCATGTATGAGATTTGCATTAGCAGTATATGAAAAAAGGTTCCGAATACTTGTCTTACGGGAGGGTAAATTCTGATAATCAGATAACATCGTGTTTTGTTGCTACCCTTTAGGAAATCCCACGCGCGATACTTCAAAAACTAAACTTATATCAGTATGTAAAGCTAAAATAAATGGAATATATTGGGTATGTTTGGAATAGTACACTGTTGCCCTCTGTAGCAAGATTGGCTACCTATTTTTAGGTTATAGTTAGCCGTAGCATAACACCAACCCTGCCTCGAGCAATGTCAAAAATAATGACGTCAAACACTGAGGCGGAATTGAAATATACAAAAATTATTTTAAAAGACCACACACAACAAAACAAAAACAAAAAAATGCTAACAAACAAAACAAAAAACAATCCCAACTAAAAACGAAACGACGCAGCTTTGACCAACATGGCAACCGCAGTCTACTGTCTTCTACTTAAACTCTGCAATGGAACTCTGACATTTAAAACAAAGAAATACATTCTAAAAAAGGGTAAGAACAAATTCAAAAGGCGAATTAACATAGCTTGTTCACCAATAATTGGAGAGGAATCACTCTTCTCTCAGTTCCCAGCAAAATACTAGGAAAGATAATTATACAGAGAATTTCAAAAGCAGTAGACCACAAACTGAGGAAAGAACAAGCAGGATTTAGAAAGAACAGAAGATGTTTAGATCATATATTCACTCTCAGGAACATTATACAGCAGTGCTCAGAATGGCAAAGACAGCTGTACATTAATTTCGTTGATTTTGAAAAGGCTTTTGACAGCATACATAGGGACAGTTTATGGAAAATACTGAGGGCTTATGGAATTCCAAGATGCATAGTGTCAATCATAAAAAGCCTTTATGCCAAATTTACGTGTAGTGTTGGGCAGAGCAACCTAACCTTTGAGGTGAAGACAGGAGTACGACATGGATGCCCCTTATCAACCACTCTATTTTTAACAGTCATAGACTGGGTGATGCGCCAGACAACAGAGGGCAGTCCAAGAGGAATAAGGTGGACTACATTCTCTACATTGGAAGATCTGGAATATGCAGATGACAATGCACTACTAGCACATTCACATCAACACATCCAGGAAAAAACGGATAGACTTAATTAATAAGTATAGCCAGCAGGTGGGCTTGAACATAAATTTAAACAAGTCAGAGGCCATGACGCTCAATGTGAGCAACCCTGAGCCCATATCAGTAAGGAATCAGCAACTGGTACAGACAGACACCTTCACATACCTAGGATGCATAGTAACACCAAACGGCGGGGCAGGCAAAGAAATCAACATCAGAATGAATAAAGCAAGAACAGCCTTCTTTAGCCTAAACAACATCTGGAAGTTCTCTCAATACAGCACAAGCACAAAATTAAGATTATATCAGAGATGTGTGCTTTCTGTGCTTCTCTATGGTGCGGAATGCTGGAGAGTTACAGAGAAGGAAATGTCAAAATCGTCCTCTTTTCACACAATATGCCTAAGAAAAATGTACCGAATCTCTTGGCCGAATACCATCACCAACCAAGATCTGCTTACTCGGAGCAAGCAAGAGGACATGCACACCATCATAGCTGGCAGACGCTGAGGCTGGGTTGGCCATGTCCTCAGAAGAGACCCCGATGCCATCACAAGAACAGCTATGCTTTGGACCCCTGAAGAAAAACGAAAGAGAGGCCGACCAAAAACAACCTGGCGGAGGACTGTGGAGGCTGAGATGCAAAGAATGAACCAGAATTGGGGCACTTTACGAAGGATGGCCACCGATCGAGCAAAGTGAAATAAATTTGTTGTTGCCCTACAAGACGCCACTAGGCGTGATGGCCACTGACTGCTTTGACGGTCAGCGGCTAAGGATCAAAGAAGAAAGAAGAAGATGTCTGACGCCATAGCGTCTCGATGTGTTTTGGCAGATGGCTGATAAGCCTTTATTAAAAGTGTATTCTTGTGTTTATAAAGAATCTCCGGTAAGAGAAAGGGTTCTAATTAATTAATGGATTTAAATATGATATCATTGAAAGTGATTATTTCGGGACGCCAAATCCCCCAACGAACGGAGATGTTTAATTGAGGAGATAAAATATGAGATAAAATGATTGTTATTTCGGGACGCCAAACCCCCCAACAAATGGAGATGTTTAATTGAGGAGACAAAATATGAGATAAAATGATTGTTATTTCGGGACGCCAAATCCCCCGACAAATGGAGGATGTTTATTATGACAAGAAGATATTATCTAGTCCTGGAGAATAATATTATGGGTTATATCGAAGAAAATGAATAAGGTGGAAAAATGGAAATGAAGTAAGAAATATTGACATAAACGCTAAATGTAGATTACAGTATTGAATAAATGAAAAGGGAACTTAGAGAGAATGTCTTTTGGAAAAATGATAATGAACATACATGGAACCATTGTTGTGCAGTAATGTTGAAATATGTAATTTCGTCATATTAAACCAGCAAATCGTCAAAATCAAGATGTCTATTTAATAATTCAAGTTCACTTCTATATTCGACTTAAATCGTTATCATGTTGATGTTAGATTTTTAACAACTGGTTACTAAGAGCAGTGGCCAGTAGAAAATATAAAGACTCAAGCCAAAACTAACAATGTTCAAATGAGCCGATTTCACAACTTGGAAGAGATTCAATGATAAACAAATACCCCCAGGGCCGGATTAAGGCCAACTGATACCCTAAGCACACACACACACACACACACACACATATATATATATATATATGTGTGTGTGTGTGTGTGTGTGTGTGTGTGTGTGTGTGTGTGTGTGTGTGTGTGTGTGTGTATGTGTGTATGTGTGTGTGTGTGTGTGTGTGTGTGTGTGTATGTGTGTGTGTGTGTATGTATGTATGTATGTATGTATGTATGTATGTATGTATGTATGTATGTATGTATGTATGTATGTATGTATGTATGTATGTATGTATGTATGTATGTATGTATGTATGTATGTATGTATGTATGTATGTATGTATGTATGTATGTATGTATGTATGTATGTATGTATGTATGTATGTATGTATGTATGTATGTATGTATGTATGTATGTATGTATGTATGTATGTATGTATGTATGTATGTATGTATGTATGTATGTATGTATGTATGTATGTATGTATGTATATATGTATGTATGTATGTATGTATGTATGTATGTATGTATGTATGTATGTATGTATGTATGTATGTATGTATGTATGTATGTATGTATGTATGTATATATATAATGACATATACTAAATAAATTATATCACCTATAAATCTGACATGACATATACTAAATAAATCGTTTCACCCTATAAATCTGAAATGACACTGATATAATAAATTGTGTCACCCTATAAATTTGAAATGACATGTACTAAATAAATCATGTTACCCTTTAAATCTGAAATTGCACTGATATAATACATTGTGTCACACTATAAATCTAAAATGACAGATACTGAATAAACCGTGTCACCATATAAATCGGAAATAACACATACTAAATAAATCGTGTTACCCTATAAATCTGAAATGGCACACACTAAATAAATCGTGTCACCCTATAAATCTGGAATAATACATACTAAATAAATTATGACACCCTATACATTTGAAATGATACTAATATGATCAATCGTGTCACCCTATCAATATAAATTGGCACTAATATAATAAATTGTGACACCCTATAAATCTGAAATTACACATAATAAATAAATTGTGTCACCCTTTGAATCTGAAATGACACATAATAAATAAATCGTGTCACCCTATCAATCTGAAATGACACTAATATAATAAATTGTGACACTGTTGCTGTCATTTTCGACGGAGTCATCTGTCAAGTTATTTGCTTATGTTTGTATCATAAGTATAATTGTGTCTTTACCTGCGATGTCAGGTTGATTAGGGGTTGTCTTCCCTTGTTTATTCATTCATTGTGTTTGACCTTTAGGGTCAGAGGTTGTCAGTTCGGGCGTAGGCCTATGGGAAGGTTTTTTAAGCGGGAGTGAGATATACTTCCGGGAAGCCGGGAGGTCCTGTTTTTCTGAAGGGACCAAGAGTCCATTGTTTTTCGGGGAGAATCTTCGAAGTAACTGCTATGGCAGTTTTCCCCAGTGAATCTCTGTGCGTCGGAATGACGACAGAATTCCTTGTGTAGTTCTGAGGATTCATTTGCCAGGTAATACCGACCTTTATGCATTATTACGCTTTTCGGTGGCAGAACATGTAAAGGATTACCTAGGGTGAACAGCAGTTCACAGATCCGCCATTTCAGAACTTATATATTTGTGCTCGAGGTAGCCATCCAAGACTGTTAGTCTTATATTGTCCAGAAATCCAGTGACGAAGATATATTGTGGGAGCCGCAGATTGGCGGAACTTCTATCTACAATAAGTATTACTGCAGGGTTGATGATAACCTATTTAACAGAAGTACACGGCCGACGTCAGAACGAGGCCTGTGCTTTCGGCTATTATACTACAGCCTGATATGTGCAATTGGCGGGAGTGCCAAGTTGCACCTATGTGTCAAGGTAACTAAGGCATCTGACGCGTTTAGTCAGAGACGCCAAGGGCGACGCTACGAACTGTCATTATTGAAGAACTTTGCTATTGACCATGCACGTCTATTCTGATGTTTACCTTTTTGAATGCCAAATGTATACCTATCGATGTCAGGTCAGCATGACCTTGTTACACTGACTGTTCCTGTTGATATTATGTGTGTTCCCGTCAATAAATGTCTTGAAACATGCCTGCAGTGTCAAAGCATCCTTGATTACTGCATGTGAGAGTATGGGTTGCAGGATCTACATCTATACGAGCCTAAACACATTCGCGTCTTCATTCGCACCCACACTCAATTCATCATACGCTCGCACTACACATCTAACAACATGTATACTGTCTTGGGCCAGTGATCACCTCAACAAGAAAAAAAAGACAGTTACATTTCTGGTGGACCAGTTACGTGGGCTCTTATGATACATTTCTTGTCGCCAATGTGGCCTAGAAACTTACATTTCTGATGGACCAGATCTGTGGGTTTAAAAAGAACAGAGCGAGCATTTGACATTATTGTTGACATTTATGGATCCAGAAATTTACATTCCTGGTTGGCTGTTACATGTATGATGTCTCCAGTTTTGTCGAGAAAGTTACAAGAAGGACAAGTACACATTTCACTTCTGATCTGTGGGTCTAAGCTACACACGGGACAGCCGTAACACACAACGCTAATTCTACACTTGCAAGTTTTGGCTACAACAGGACAGATATAGGTCATCAACGGTTGACACAAATAAACAGTACGAGCATTTATATCATAATGCTACATAAACCATAACAAGACATGTACTGAAGGTAACATCTAGGCATTTGCTACGTGGACCATAACTGCATAGAAGGCGGGTTCCTATTGTAAACAGTACTGCGGGTTGTGACACGTTTCATTCAACAACAGACTTTTCTAGGTCAGAGCATTCAAGCTACATTGTTGGAGGTCAAGTGTCTGTAAACAGTACGTGAAATTGTAAACATTCAATGTGCAAGCCCTAATTTGAGAAGGTCATAGTAACTTTGGTTCGTGAATACTTTATGTTACAGTGGATTTGACGTTCAGTGCGCGTTTGACATTTCGTTTCTGTGTTCGCAAGGAGCAAGAAATTTATTTTAGTTTCAGCTGTGACTGAACTTGTTCTGCAACACATTGAAATTGATTGCTATATGTTTATGTCACTTCTACTGTTTTTGGTGTATTTTTCTGCGGGTTTTTCGGTTGGTGGGTCTTACGGTAAATATGCCACTTGATCGAGGCTTACTGTAAGCGGTCTGTAGGTGCAAATTTTCTTAATTTGGAAATTTGCTAGTGACAATTGGTCGCTATTGATGTTAGCTGTGATGTAATTGTACTTAACGTTGTTTTTGTAATATTTTGTCTGTTTTTCAGTTTTGATTGTCGATTTGTTTTGTTTATATTCTGTAGGTCTCTCCTTTCTTGTGTATTTCTCTACACATTTTTGGTTAAAACAGTGTTGCCATTTGTATTGTTTTGTATTTTTGTCTTTGTATTTTTTTTTTTGGTTGTACTACATTACTGTCATGCACAGTCTACATACACATACTTGGTCATGTTTTGATATTATTGATAAGGTAGACTCTTCATATAGAGTTTGTTAAATAATATTATATAAGATATTTATACAAGTTCTTTGATAAAAGACTTGTTATCTACAAAGATTGAGACAAGGTGAAATACATATTCAAGTTCTTTATAAAAAAAGACTTGTGCCCATAGTGAGTGGGATATAAGGGAATTTTTTTTCCACAGGTACTCAGGTGATTTTTTGGGTACATTATAAACAAGAGGAACATACAAAGTCTTTGTCTAAGACTAAGACAGTAAAATAAAGTGAAGTGAGTATACAAGTCTAGCATTTCAGACTTGTCTCCCATTGAAGTGGGATAAGGTAATTTATTTAATTTTTTTCAGGTTTCTGATCTCATTAGACAGAATGTCTACATTGGATTTCTTCATCCAGCAAGGGTTGACCCTTGGTAAGTCTGGTAAAGAATTGGAAGAATATTCATCTGCTCAATTCGCCATTGCATTAAAGTCAGAAGAAAAGAAACAAAAAGAGGAAATTAAATTGAAAGCAGAAGCTGAACTAAAGAAGCTAGAAGCTGAGAATAGAAGATTAGAACTTGAAGAAAGAAGGTATCAAAGAGAGGCTGAGGAGAGAAAAGCTCAAGCTGCTGCTGAGGAGAGGAAAGCAGAAGCTGCAGCTGATGAAAGAAAATTCCAGATGGAAATGGAAGACAAAAAAATTCAAGCTCAAGCTGCTGCAGAGGAAAAAAAAACTTCAAGCTGCTGCTGAGGCTGAAATTAGAAAAATGGAACATGAGGAAAGAAAACAGAAGATGGAACTTGATGAAAAACTCGCAATTTTGGAGTTAGAGAAATTGAAATTGGCGAGTACGGGTGCTCAGCAAACAACTTCGAGTACGACAAAGGAGTTTGTTAGTAGGATTAAATTGCCTCATTTCAATCCTTTAAAGGATGACGTAGCAGATTATCTAGATAGATTCCAATTTTTGTGCGATACGCATAACATAAAAAAGGAAAAATATGTTGAACAACTGATGCCATTTTTTACAGGTGACACAGTGACTACTCTTATGACAATAGACGAACATGAGAGGACTAATTATGATGTTGTCAGGGCAGCATTGCTAAAAAAATACCAATTAAAACAAGAAAACTATCGTCTTCGTTTTAGGACAATGTTGCCAGAAAATGGAGTAGATTTCTCTGATTTTGTTACAAAGATACGTCGTACATTTACACGATGGATTGAGTTGTCTCAGATTGAGAAAACATATGAAGGTCTAATGGACTTATTATTGCGAGATAAGGTTTTGTCATCTGTTAATGATTCTTTTCTTGCATTCCTTCATGAGCGTAAGCCTAAAAACTTAAAAGAAATGGAGGAATACTGTTGTCAGTATGCCACAGCACATCCCCATGCTACAGTTAGCAATTCTAAAGTGAAAGAAGGGTTGCCAGCTGCTTCGGCAACACCATATGGCCCTAATTTCAGAAAAAAATTTCAGGGTGCTCAACAAAATTGGAATAGGGGAAGTAATCAAAATTACACTCAGAAGCGGAGTAATCCAACACATGATGGTTCTTCGTCTATGCAGTGGAGACAAGATGGTAGTTCTCGTAATTTTAGTGGTAATAATTTGAGACACTTTCGTAAAGGCTATCCAAATAATAACTATTCAAATTTTCGAGGTAATCATTCTCGACGTCAAGATTATGACGATGGTGAATTTAGAAACCGGGATTCAAACCGGAATGATGATTACAATAGGCAATATGATAACAATTACAGGGGAAATGATAGTCGAAATAATTACAGGGGAAATGATAATCGAGGTAGACCTAGGTTTAACAAAAAAAGACCTTACCAACAGGCAAACTCTGCGCAACAAGAGTTTGATGGAGCCTGTAATACAGTAAATGATAGTGGTAACTCTAGGGCTATCACTGGTTGTGCTTTCGATTTTGGGAGAGCAACTGAATGCCCCCAATGCTTAACATTGTTTGACTCATCAACTGTATCTACGCTAAGTTGTGGTCACCCTCTTCCTGCTCTACCTGCTACAGTTGCGCATGATGGGAGAGGATCTCTCATCTTACATAAAGGTCTAATAAATGATAGGCTAGTCTCAGTACTTTTCGATTCGGGATGTACTACCGTCGGGGTTAAGGAGTCTCTGATAGATCCTTGCTGTGCCACTGGAAAAACAATCAAATGTGTTACATTTGGTGGTACTATGGAAAGCTATCCTACTGGCAACAAATTTCTAGTTGGGAAGAAAGAAACATTCAAACGGTCAATGCAGTGGTGACAAGAGCTCAAGCTCTTAATCCCCCAACTTCATCTGATAATAGTAATGAAGTTGATAGCCAAGACGAGCACTTGGTGATTTCCCATGACTCGTTTGTTAAACGTCAAGAAGAGGATCCTTCTTTGAAGAAATACTTCCTTCTTGCAAAGAAAGGGGATCCCAATCAAAATACGAATCACAAATCGTATATCACTATGAAGAATGGTATATTGGTACGAATGGTACAACACTCGGACAAGTCTATGCACTCGCAAATTCTTGTGCCTAAGTGTATGAGAGCCTTAATTCTTCGGCATGCACACGATTCTCAGTGTGCGGGACACATGGGTTTTTCCAGAACTAAAACTAGAGTCCTTGCGTCATTCTTTTGGCCATTCGTGAATAAAGACATCCGAATTTATTGCCGATCTTGCAAAATTTGTCAAGAGGTCAAGTCTAGGGGTCCGAGACATGCTGCTCCTATTCAGGCTGCAGATATTCCGATTCGGCCGTTTCAGAAAATGGCTATAGACATCATTGGTCCGTTCAAAATTAAGTCAGCCAGAGGACACCAATTTATCCTCACTTGCGTGGACATGTGCACGCGTTGGCCAGAGGCTATTCCTCTGAAGAGCATATCAACTGTCGATATCGCTGATGCTCTTTGGCTCGTATTTTCTCGTCTGGGATTCCCCGGAGAAATACTGTCGGATCACGGCACTCAGTTAATTTCGGACGTTATGTCTCAGGTAATGGCTACGCTAGACATTAAAAGGTCTCTCAGTAGTATTTATCATCCAATGTCCAATGGATTGGTAGAACGTCTTAACAGGACACTAAAGAACTTACTTGGTAAGATAATGGAGGATCATCCTGAAGATTGGGACAGGGTTTTACCTGCAGTCCTCTTTGCCTATAGAGAGGTTCCCAACGAGCATACAGGGTTTTCTCCTTTCGAACTTGTCTTTGGCGCGCAACCGCGCGGGCCAATGTCCTTGTTACACGATTTGATAACTTCCGATAATATCGACGATGATACACAATCGTCATATGAATATGTTATAGCTCTTAGAGAAAAGATTATCGAATCGTGCAGGTTAGCAA
Source organism: Oreohelix idahoensis (assembly GCA_024509875.1). Classification (NCBI taxonomy): domain Eukaryota; kingdom Metazoa; phylum Mollusca; class Gastropoda; order Stylommatophora; family Oreohelicidae; genus Oreohelix; species Oreohelix idahoensis. The sequence continues at coordinate 147,970 of JAMPIV010006636.1, forward strand.
CTTCATCTTCCGAATTTGCGAAAGAAAAAGCTAGGCGATTTGCTAATAAGAAAAGACGCCTACGTCAACTTTGTCCTGGAGACAAAGCATATGTCTTACTGCCCTCAAGAGAGAATAGACTTCTCATTTCTTGGAAGGGTCCATACACTATAGTCTCGAAAATTTCTGATGTCGACTATATTGTCGATGTGGATGGAAGGCATAAAACCTTCCATATAAATATGTTAACAGAGTTTATTGAACGTCCAGACTATTTACAGCCTATTTTCCAGGCGACGGACGACTCTCCAGTTCAACATGGTCACATCTCATCCCTGTCCGTTATACAGGATGAGGAAACTATTTTTTCTGACGTGAACTTACCTCTTCCTGCGATTCCACTTACTTCAATGGAATCGTGGAGAGACGTTACAGTCTCTTCCAACTTGTCTTTTGAGGAACAACGTCAAGTATCCTCTACGTTACAATCATATCAGGATGTCCTTACCGACATTCCTGGACACACAGATGTCATAGAACATGACATCATACTTACTGATCGTAATCCGATCAGAGTAAGACCATACCCAATACCTATTCATTTTCAAGCACAAGTCGAGAAAGAATTGGATGAAATGATTCAACTACAAATAATTGAACCATCCACTTCAGCTTATTCTTCGTCGATAGTTATTGTTCGAAAGAAAGACAATAACATACGTCTTTGCGTTGATTATCGCAAATTAAATCAAGTTACGAAGTTCGATGCTGAACCTATGCCGTTATTAGATGATCTACTTATTAGACTTTCTAAAGCTAAATTCTTTACTAAACTAGACTTGTCGAAAGGTTATTGGCAAGTCCCACTGACGGAACACGCCAAACCTCTCACTGCTTTTTTCGACACCTAGGGGTCTGTTTCAATGGAATTTGATGCCTTTCGGGCTTATGAACGCCCCAGCGACTTTCGTACGCATGATGCGACGAATTCTATCAGATCGTGCAGATGTCATTGCATATTTAGACGACATCTGTCTTTTCAGCGATACTTGGGAAGAACACTATGTGGGTCTGAAGGAATTGCTATCTACTCTACGTGAGCATAGTTTGACTGCTAAACCCTCTAAAGCTTTTGTTGGGTTTAGTGAAATTTCCTTCCTAGGTCATCGAGTTGGTCATGGTCTGTTGAAGACAGAGGACCAAAACATTTCAAAGATATTAAATATCTCGGTTCCGAAGACAAAAAAGCAAGTGCGTAGTCTCTTGGGATTGATACAATTCTATGGAAGATTCATTGAGAATCTGTCCTCCATTATGGCACCACTTTCAACGTTATTGAAAAAAGGTTCTCCTAATATGGTGCGTTGGTCCCAAGAATGCCAATCTTCATTGGATCAGGTTAAGAATTTGTTCTCATCTCATCCTATCTTAAGACTACCGACGATTGATAAGACTTTTGTCCTTCGTAGTGATGCCTCCTCCACTGGCATTGGAGCGGCACTAATGCAGGAATATTCAGGAACTCTGCATCCTGTAATGTATATTTCTAGGAAGCTGAATGCGGCAGAAAGGAATTACTCGGTTTTGGACCGTGAATTGTTGGCTATGGTTTGGTCCATTCTTAAGCTACAAAGGTTCCTTCTGGGCGCGCATTTCTTTATGGAAACCGACCAAAAAGCTCTTACGGCTATGCAAAGTAAAGATTTGAAGAGCTCGAGATCTACTCGTTATGCTATTGCTCTTCAGCCTTTCCATTTCACGGTGCGAGCTATCCGTGGTTCGGATAATGTGATGGCGGACATATTGTCTAGATGCCCACATGATTCCAGTTAAATCTTGTGTCCTAGTTTTTCCTGATATATTTTCAGACTTAGGTCTGTCCTTAATATCATAATATGTTGTAATACAAATGTATTTGGATGATGTTTAGATAATTTAACAAATTTCATTTTGTCCATCCATCAGTGATATGTTGCTAAAATAGCATTGACATTTGTATATTGCTATGATTATACTATTTAGTAATGTTTGATATATGATTGGTATTGCCAGCAACTTAGGTTTCTTGAATGGTATCCCTTAGTTTGTTTGGTTTAAAGGAAATATTTTCTCTTATGTTGGGAGATGATTTGTACCCTCTTCTATTGTACCTGATATTAGGTTCATTGTTTGCATGAGCACAGAAGTGATACTGGTGCTATCTTGCTCATGAACATTTTTTTTTTTTACAGGGGGGTGGTAGTAATGTTGCTGTCATTTTCGACGGAGTCATCTGTCAAGTTATTTGCTTATGTTTGTATCATAAGTATAATTGTGTCTTTACCTGCGATGTCAGGTTGATTAGGGGTTGTCTTCCCTTGTTTATTCATTCATTGTGTTTGACCTTTAGGGTCAGAGGTTGTCAGTTCGGGCGTAGGCCTATGGGAAGGTTTTTTAAGCGGGAGTGAGATATACTTCCGGGAAGCCGGGAGGTCCTGTTTTTCTGAAGGGACCAAGAGTCCATTGTTTTTCGGGGAGAATCTTCGAAGTAACTGCTATGGCAGTTTTCCCCAGTGAATCTCTGTGCGTCGGAATGACGACAGAATTCCTTGTGTAGTTCTGAGGATTCATTTGCCAGGTAATACCGACCTTTATGCATTATTACGCTTTTCGGTGGCAGAACATGTAAAGGATTACCTAGGGTGAACAGCAGTTCACGGATCCGCCATTTCAGAACTTATATATTTGTGCTCGAGGTAGCCATCCAAGACTGTTAGTCTTATATTGTCCAGAAATCCAGTGACGAAGATATATTGTGGGAGCCGCAGATTGGCGGAACTTCTATCTACAATAAGTATTACTGCAGGGTTGATGATAACCTATTTAACAGAAGTACACGGCCGACGTCAGAACGAGGCCTGTGCTTTCGGCTATTATACTACAGCCTGATATGTGCAATTGGCGGGAGTGCCAAGTTGCACCTATGTGTCAAGGTAACTAAGGCATCTGACGCGTTTAGTCAGAGACGCCAAGGGCGACGCTACGAACTGTCATTATTGAAGAACTTTGCTATTGACCATGCACGTCTATTCTGATGTTTACCTTTTTGAATGCCAAATGTATACCTATCGATGTCAGGTCAGCATGACCTTGTTACACTGACTGTTCCTGTTGATATTATGTGTGTTCCCGTCAATAAATGTCTTGAAACATGCCTGCAGTGTCAAAGCATCCTTGATTACTGCATGTGAGAGTATGGGTTGCAGGATCTACATCTATACGAGCCTAAACACATTCGCGTCTTCATTCGCACCCACACTCAATTCATCATACGCTCGCACTACACATCTAACAACATGTATACTGTCTTGGGCCAGTGATCACCTCAACAAGAAAAAAAGACAGTTACAGACACCCTATAAATCTGAAATGACACATAATAAATAAATTGTGTCACCCTAGAAATCTGAAATGACACATAATAAATAAATCGTGCCACCCTATAAATCTGAAATGACACTAAAACAATAAATCGTGTCACCCTATAAATCTGAAATGACACATAATAAATAAATTGTGTCACCCTATAAATATGAAATAACACATAATAAATAAATCTTGTCACCCTATAAATTTGAAATGACACAAACACAATGAATCGTATCACCCTATAAATCTGAAATGACGCATAATAAATAAGTCGTGTCACCCTATATATCTGAATGACACGTAATAAATAAATCATGTCACTCTATCAATCTGAGATGACACTAATATAATAAATTGTGACACCTTTTAAATCTGAAACGACACATAATAAATAAATTGTGTCACCCTATACATCTGAAATGACACATAATAAAATAATGCGTGTCACCCTATCAATCTGAAATGACACTAACATAATAAATTGTGACACCCTATAAATCTGAAATGACACAAAATAAATAAATTGTGTCACCCTTTACATCTGAAACGGCACATAATCAATAAATCTTGTCACCCTATAAATTTTAAATGACACATAATAGATAAATTGTGAAACCCTATAATTCTGAAATGACACATAATAAATAAATCTTGTCACCCTATAAATCTGAAATGACACTAACATAATAAATCGTGTCACGATATAAATCTGAAATGACACATACCTAATAAATCGTGCCACCCTATAAATCTGAAATGACACATAATAAGTAAATCGTGTCACTCTATAAATCTGACATGACATACTAAATAAATCGTTTCACCCTGTAAATCTGAAATGACACTGATATAATAAATTGTGTCACCCTTTAAATTTGAAATGACATGTACTAAATAAATCATGTTACCCTTTAAATCTGAAATTGCACTGATATAATAAATTGTGTCACACTATAAATCTGAAATGACAGATACTGAATAAACCGTGTCACCATATAAATCGGAAATAACACATACTAAATAAATCATGTCACCCTATAAATCTGAAATGGCACACACTAAATAAATCGTGTCACCCTATAAATCTGGAATAATACATACTAAATAAATTATGACACCCTATATATTTGAAATGATACTAATATGATAAATCGTGTCACCCTATCAATATAAATTGGCACTAATATAATAAATTGTGACACCCTATAAATCTGAAATTACACATAATAAATAAACTGTGTCACCCTTTGAATCTGAAATGACACATAATAAATAAATCGTGTCACCCTATCAATCTGAAATGACACTAATATAATAAATTGTGACACCCTATAAATCTGAAATGACACATAATAAATAAATTGTGTCACCCTAGAAATCTGAAATGACACATAATAAATAAATCGTGCCACCCTATAAATCTGAAATGACACTAAAACAATAAATCGTGTCACCCTATAAATCTGAAATGACACATAATAAATAAATTGTGTCACCCTATAAATATGAAATAACACATAATAAATAAATCTTGTCACCCTATAAATTTGAAATGACACAAACACAATAAATCGTATCACCCTATAAATCTGAAATGACGCATAATAAATAAATCTTGTCACCCTATATATCTGAATGACACATAATAAATAAATCATGTCACTCTATCAATCTGAAATGACACTAATATAATAAATTGTGACACCTTTTAAATCTGAAACGACACATAATAAATAAATTGTGTCACCCTATACATCTGAAATGACACATAATAAAATAATGCGTGTCACCCTATCAATCTGAAATGACACTAACATAATAAATTGTGACACCCTATAAATCTGAAATGACACAAAATAAATAAATTGTGTCACCCTTTACATCTGAAACGGCACATAATCAATAAATCTTGTCACCCTATAAATTTTAAATGACACATAATAGATAAATTGTGAAACCCTATAATTCTGAAATGACACATAATAAATAAATCTTGTCACCCTATAAATCTGAAATGACACTAACATAATAAATCGTGTCACTATATAAATCTGAAATGACACATACCTAATAAATCGTGCCACCCTATAAATCTGAAATGACACATAATAAATAAATCGTGTCACTCTATAAATCTGAAATGACATATACTAAATAAATCGTGTCACCCTATAAATCTGAAATGACACATAACAAATAAATCATGTCACCCTATAAATTTGAAATGACACATAATAAATAAATCGTGTCACCCCATAAATCTAAAATGACACGTACTCAGAAACCTGTTGTCTTTCACAAAATGAAAAAAAGTCACGTCTGCACGCGGCTTGTACGTAATCCATTCTTGAATATGAAACTAATATAGTAAAGCACTGGATTTTTAGTTATGTCTAATAACAGAACTAACCAGTACAGATGTGAATTATGTTTACAGTAAATGAAACTTCAAACTTGAACCATTCCTAAACAAGTCTACAAAGAGATACAACATAAATAAAGGTAATTAATATGTTCCCGTTGGACATAAAGGATGGCACTAGACAACAGAAAAGAAAATATAAGTGATAGGCTTACCGGGAATCGAACCTAGGACCAACCAGACGGCGCCGTCGCCTTGCTGTGATAGTACATCCTGAATTGGACGCTCAGGGTGCAAAATTGGCTGAGCGTCCATTCACGATGTACTGTCCCGTCAAGGCGACGGCGCCGTCTGGTTGGTCCTAGGTTCGATTCCCGGTAAGCCTATCACTTATATTTTCTTTTCTGTTGTCTAGTGTCATCCTTTATGTCCAACGAGTACCTATTAATTACTTTTATTTATTTATTTACTTATTTATTTACTATCCACGGGACTTAAGTTTCCTTCATTATTTATTTACAGAGATACAAATAGCCTCAAGCTGACTACTGGCTTGAAAACTTTCAAGCAGACGTCTCAGAGTTTACAAAGAAGATGAAAAAGAAATGTAATTTTTTTTGACACTTTTAATTTAGAATCTATTTTTTTTCCCTGAGAATTAAAAAAAAAAAAAAAAGAAGCAAGGAACAAAATCTTATTTGTCGAATGACAGTTATTGCTATTTGTTTTGACATATCGTCGCCTTTATTCCATCTTCACATCATTTTGGTTTGAGAAAAACGTGTTCAAAGTTTTTGGGTTACCAGTTGAAAAGAAGGATATCTCACATTAAAATGAAATTTTTCATGATGATCCAAACAGTTAACTGTATGATATCGTGTAGAGGATGATAGATTAACGTGATTTATGTTGATTTATGACTTCAGATCAATTTTGGCCAAAAGTGGAGATGGAATAAAGAGGTAGTAAGGCGACGTTTTGTTTGATGTGTATTCAATAGATACAAGTGAGGAAATAAACATTAAAAAAAAACGAAATAACTTTTCAACTACACTGTATAACTGCGTAAAAAATTCAAAAGCTGGCATTGTAACTTTAAAAGAAACAAATAATAATAATTAACTTTTACCTTCGAAAATGTAAAATCCCAAAATATGTTTGAATATAAAAAGAGCGACCGGTTTTCATGCATAGAACGAAGAGTTTATCAAAGATATCTCAAGGATGTTCTGAATAATGATCTATTTTCAATCACCAGGCGCCGTACAACTTTAAGTTAAGCCACCGTGCCTGTTCGTCAGACCAATAGAAAACGGGTGTATTTTCTCTCGTCTCTGGCACCGGATACCGCTTTTGTTTGCCCCTGTTGCTATTCTGAAATAATTCGTTTTTTTTTCTTCAATTCACTGCTCAAATTTAGGTCAGCTGAGTGTAGGGTATTGGGGGCAGAGATATAAGTGAGGCAGGTGACAGGTCATCGAGTACGGCAGGTGAAAGAATTGACAGATGGTTTAAAACAAATAAACAAACAAACAACAATAAGAGAAGCTGGGAACATGAGACGATTTAAATAAATAATTCTTTTCGTTTGATACGTTCATAATGTGCGCTGGCGTTATGTGGACTAACATACATGCAGAATTACAGGCACACGTAAAGATATAGATAGATAAAGATATATACAGAAAGGCGGACGGACGGGCAAACGGATGGACCGACGGACTGACTGACTGATAGGCAGACAGACAGACAAGCAAGCAGACAGGCAGGCAGATAGACAGGCAGGCAGGCAGGCAGGCAGACAGACAGACCGACCGACAGACAGATAAATAAACAGACAGACAGACAGACAGACAGACAGACAGATAGATAGATAGATAGATAGATAGATAGATAGATAGATAGATAGATAGATAGATAGATAGATAGATAGATAGATAGATAGATAGATAGATAGATAGATAGATAGATAGATAGACAGACAGACAGACACACCATTTAAAACTAACACATCACAGAAGACAATCCTTTATTAAAACAGGCATGTCTAAATGGATCCCGACAAGTCTACACAGAAAATCACTGAACCAAAACATGAAACTGATCCTGCAACCTACTTTTTTATGAGTTACGTTTTAATACCTCTTATCTGTTCTCGATAAGTCTCTTCCTGTTTATTTATGAGAGTCGCTTCGTGTGACATTAAATTATGACATTAAAATACTGTCAACTGTCTGGTGCTATAAGCAGTGGCGTAACTAGGGTGAGACAGGTGAGGCACGTGCCATGGGCGCAAAATTTTGGGGGCGCAATTTTATGATTAAAAAAATGCAAAAAATTCCACTTCTCATTTAGGACAATCCAATTTATTCCACACTTCCCATTTACCCAGATCCCTCCCCCTCTCTCTTTTTATGTGACGTCACAAATCTTCTCTTCCTTCCCCCCCCCTCTCCCCACGTTTTTTCTCACTACTGTTTTGGTCATTCTGAAAAGCAACAACGAAATCGATTGTAAATTAGTTACCTTAATCATCATCATCAACATCATCATCATCACCATCACCACCATCATCATCATCACCATCATCATCATCACCATCATCATCATCACCACCACCATCATCATCAACTTTCAACTTCCTAAGAAGTACCACATGCTCAAGGTCTTTCCATATCTTCTTCTTCCCCTTCATGTCTGTCTCCAAATCTCTTCTCTATTTGTTCCCTGGTCTACCTCTGCCTCTCTTACCCTGGTGATTCCAGAACAAGGACTGCCTGGTAAATATATCAGTAGGTTTGGCTTAATGTGTGTCCTATCTGGCACTTGTCTAGTTCGTGTCATAAATTCCACTTTAGTGATCTTGTCATACCACTACAATCCTATTTTAGACAAGCACCTATTTCTGAGATCGTCCTTGATTAGAGCGCAGGCCTCTCGCGGCAAAGGTAGCGGGTTGGAACCACGGCGGTTTAATGATACAGTCTATCATCTGTAAATGGGTGTCCGACTCTGCTCTTGGGTCAAGAAAGGCATAGACAGCGGAGTGGTTACTTGATTTAGTATTTTGAAGTCTTTAACACCTCACTCCCAGTAGCTGCTATGAGACTACTTTTTTAAAACCCATTTGTGAAAGTCTGAAGCTTTTTTGTTATTGCTTTCGTTGTTCTGCACGTTCAGAGCCATACAACAGAACTGACTTGACATTTGAATTGATTCTTTTCTTTGATCTTCATCCATTTATTTGATCTTCATCCATTTCTTTGATCTTCATCCATTTCTTTGATCTTCATCCATTTCTTTGATCTTCATCCATTTATTTGATCTTCATCCATTTCTTTGATCTTCATCCATTTCTTTGATCTTCATCCATTTCTTTGATCTTCATCCATTTCTTTGATCTTCATCCATTTCTTTGATCTTCATCCATACTGTTCTAAGCCTACTATCATTTTCTGGACACAGTATTAAGGTCTTTGTCTTGTTGGACTGGCCTATACTGTATAATAGGGGAACAACAGAAGTGATAGCGTCATTAATAGGCTGAACTGCCCATGGTAAACTTCCGGTGTTATGCATTGTGGTTTGCACTAATGACCTGTCATCGAAACATCATTTTTTGTGATGCGTAGAAAGCAGGGAGGATAGTGTGATTCACTTTCATAGCTAGGCGGGGTCGTCGCACGGAAGGTCCAGGGTTCAAATCTTGGGTAAGCCACTCATGTCTGTTGTTTTTCTGTTGTCTAGTGTTCTACTTCTTTATTTCCTACGAGTGCCTGATAACATACCTTTATGTTTGTCTCATATTAATTTACTGTTTAGAGGCCTCGGGTTTCCCTTCCTTATGTGTTAGAAGTGTCTCCAGCCGGTCGGGCTGTGTTTCATGTGTGTTCTCTTGAGGCCGCTATGTGCGTCGTCATGCTTATGTATAAAGAAAGTGTCTGCACCTATTGATACCAGGATATTCGTGTAATGTAGATGCGTATTCTGAGAATATTGAGAAATCATTTAATTTTTTCGCGGACCTCAACTTGACGGACTTTACGGAGAGGTGTTGAATGCACCATTATTGTTGCAGCGTAACGGACTTTGAATTATGGACTGTTCGCAGATTGTAATCATGAATCGTTATCTATATGTGAAGCTGCATGTTGTGGGAAATGTGATTAAATTGTAAGAATTGTCAACAAGAGTGAGCTGCATTTACTTCACAAATTACTGTTGTCGTTTTCCATTTGACTTTTGAATTGCTATCACCCTAGATGTTACTTGTCCAACGCTATCATCAATTTAAATCATTAAGATAACAGAATGGAACGCAACAACCATATTCCCAATGTTCCACAATGGGCGTATAACAGGATCCCTCTTCTTTGCATGGTTGGGAGCAGCGGTAGCGCAATGGTTAGTGCACTGGCTTCCTAACTCGTTGGTCCATGGTTCGATCCCCAGTTGAGGTGGGATTTTTTAGACCACAAACGGCTCCGGGGTCGACCCAGCCTCATGGATTGGGTACCAGAGGGTTAAGGCGGCCGGCGTGATGCTGACCACATCAACCATAGTGTGTCGATGGTCAAGAACACCATATTCCCAATATGTCTCAACGGGCGTGTAAAGGGATACTTTACCCTACCTCCTACAAGGTTGTTTGCCGGCTACGTTCATTAACTCATCATCATCATTTCCCTTTGTGCTTTCTACTCAGCATTGGAAACACCACTGCTACAAATCCTCTAGCATGAAGCCTGCAACAAACATTCACATGCTCTTGTATAACCTTTTATTATTCGCTTAAGTGGGCAGTGGTCCGATTCACACTGTGTCTAGTAACTACACGCGGCTGATGCAGGTAATACATCCCAGATAATAACAGCCGTGTATCTATTTTGCCTAAATTTATTCTGATTAAAAACGTAATCAACATACTGTTCATACGTGTTTTCATGGGAGCATTACCGTTTCCTTCCGTTTACAGGGCGTAACATTTTTATATGTTTGTGTATATATTTAACTTAGTTCTCGTTTCTTTATTTTCTGTTTATCGTTCGTTCGTTTGTCTCTGATGATGGCATTGTGGCCGTAATATGGATTTATAGTTCAATAATTATATTGAGAGGATAAATGGTTCAATAATTGTAAATAATATATTCAATTGATACTATTTACTGCCCCATAAAATTCATTCTAATTTGTTGTTCCACCTTGTACGGCAGTTAATTCAATAATCTAATTTTTTGTGTTAAAAAAATATCTCGTGTTGATTGTACTAATAAAAAACAAATAAATTGACATTTTTAAATAAATGAAAAGATTGTATATATGTTTGTGTGTGTGTACGGGCAAACGGGGAGAGAACATGTGGATATTTATTCAATATTATATTTCTCATTCATAACTTCCAATGATATAAATTATTAATTCTTCTTACCTTGTGTTATTCCGTCAGTTTATACAAGGCGTTTCAAAATTATGTATCCACAATTTAAATACTTATATGCCATATACAATGTACGCAGTTTTAATAAACCTTTATTTTATTTTAACGATAAAAAAAACAAACATGTTTTCTCCATAAACTAAATGTAAGCGAGATATTCAAAATGTCCACCCGCAACCCAGATACACGAGCGACAACAGTTCCACATTCAGCGGACTTTAAGTCGAATCAAGTTGTTTATGTATCCATCTGTATTGTCATTCACACTTCGTTCTGTGTTTGCAGTTTAAAAGTTCAAGTATTCCCATTCAAAAACAATCCAAAGCTGTGAGGTTTTCTTCTTTCTTCTTTCTCTTTCCTCTTCTCCCTCTTACTTCTTCTTTCTACTCCTTCCTTTTCCTATGCCTTCCTTTTCATAGGTCTTCCTCGTCCTTCTTTTCGTACTCTTCCTTGTTCTCAAGTCTTCCTCTTCCTTCTTCTTCCTACACCTTCCTTTTCCTACGTCTTCCTCTTACTTCTTCTTTCTACTCCTTCCTTTTCCTATGCCTTCCTTTTCATAGGTCTTTCTCTTCCTTCTTCTTCCTGCTCTTCCCTTTTCCCAAGTCTTCCTCTTCCTTCTTCTTCCTACTCCTTCCTTTTCCTACGTCTTCCTCTTCTGCTTCCTCCTTTCACCTTCTTCTTTAAATCCCCAGTGATTCAGTTTTAACTCTTTATCCTTGCGTATTCTGGGGGGGGGGGGGAGAGGGGAGTTTCGGGGCTTTCTTGCAAACCCAGAGGGATTCCCCAACTCAGTGGGCTCAACATTAGTAGAGTTGGTAAAACATACCAGACCGACTAATTGGCGGGTGACGCAAGCTACGAGTTGGGTTGTCCTCTTCCTAAAGGACACCCATCGCAATGGGTTTTGGAGACCTTAGAGCAGGGTTACTTTACCTGCAGCCCATGGGGATCCGTGAATGGATTCTAAGGGATCCGTGCACATAGCCTAACACTTAAATTTACAGTTTTTTTTATCATGCTTTCATGTACACCTCCCCCCCCCTTCCCTCCCCACAAAGGAATGCATAACTTTTATCGGACAATCAAAGTGGTGTATAGCTTTCATCGGTCAATCGAAGGGGTGTATAGCCTTCATATAACAACCAAAGGGTTCCATGACACACAAAAAAGGGTTAACAAACCCTGCCTTAGAGGATATTCAAATGCACTTCCTCTGCTGTCTATCCACTGCTCATGAAGTTCATTGTCCAGATACTAACGCATGGCTACTTGATAATGTGCGGGGGCATCATCTTGGTAGAAAAATACAACTTGTCTGCTATTAAAATGACCCTCGAATGTCATCATACTTGGCAGTTAAAGCCTGTATAAATGGGGGTGAGACGGGGTTAGGGGATGACGTATTCGCTACACAAGAATGAACATATATTAACTTCCATTGTAGTGCATCGGGAACATTTTCAGAGAATTTTAAGTCTTCTTCTTCTTCCTCGTTCGCCCTGAAAAGGACGGTGGTTGCGTTGTGTCTGTTTACGCTGGAGCTGTGATATCTGCACCTTTCGGTCGACACATCCGACTTCAGCACGGCATTTTTTGGGACCGGGTTTGCCTTCCCTCTGCGATCCCCTACTCTCTCAGCCAGACTGCAGTGATGCAGACTGTTTCCAGGACCACCACGTGGAGGTGGAGTAGGGTCTTTGTCAGCTCTGGTTCGCTGACTCTGATGCAAGCAGTCAAGCTATGGGTCGCTGACTGCATTCTCTATTGCTGCATCTTTGGGGGTTTTAAGTTCAAGACAGAAGCATTGAGGACTGCCCACAAAAATGGAATAAAATATGAAACAGATAATGGTAGTCTCCTAGCAGATACTGCCGTAAGGGTGAAATGTTAGAGACTTCACTATACTTGGCCTCAGTTTTATCAGGTGGGGCGTAGAGACTTCACTATACTTGGCCTCAGTTTTATCAGGTGGGGCGTAGAGACTTCACTATACTTGGCCTCAGTTTTATCAGGTGGGGCGTAGAGACTTCACTATACTTGGCCTCAGTTTTATCATGTGGGGCGACTGGTTCTCTTCTTTTCTGCCTTTGCCTTCATTAAGTCAATAGCAGAGTCAGGTATCAATTTACAGCTCGGTAGACTAAAGAGTGACCAGAATAATATTTGAAATAAGCACACTAGAATATAACTGGAAACAAACTAGAACAAGACGGGAGACAAGCAGACTAAATTAAGATTGGAGACAAATAGACTAAAATTAGGTTGGGGACAAGCAGATTAAAATAAGATTGGAGACAAACAGACTAGAGTAAGACTGGAGACAAATAAACTAGAATACGACTGGAGACAAGCAGACTACAAGAAAATTGGAGAAGAGCTAGGCTTAAAAAAGATTGGAGACAAACAGACTAGTAAGATTGGACAAACTACAATTAGACTGGAGACACTAACAGACCAGAATAAGACTGGAGCAGACCAGAATAAGACCGGAACAGACTCAAATCAAACTTAGACAAGAATATGACTCGGGACACCAATAGACAAGAATATGACTCGGGACACCGATAGACAAGAATATGACTGGGGACACCAATAGACAAGAATATGACTGGGGACACCAATAGACAAGAATATGACTGGGGACACCAATAGACAAAAATATGACTGGGGACACCAATAGACAAAAATATGACTGGGGACATCAATAGACAAGAATATGACTGGGGACACCAATAGACAAGAATATGACTGGGGACACCAATAGACAAGAATATGACTGGGGACACCAATAGACAAAAATATGACTGGGGACACCAATAGACAAGAATATGACTGGGGACACCAATAGACAAACATATGACTCGGGACACCAATAGACAAGAATATGACTCGGGACACCAATAGACAAGAATATGACTCGGGACACCGATAGACAAGAATATGACTCGGGACACCAATAGACAAGAATATGACTTGGAACACCAATAGACAAGAATATGACTGGGGACACCAATAGACAAGAATATGACTGGGGACACCAATAGACAAGAATATGACTCGGGACACCAATAGACAAGAATATGACTGGGGACACCAATAGACAAGAATATGACTGGGGACACCAATAGACAAGAATATGACTGGGGAAACCAATAGACAAGAATATGTCTGGGGACACCAATAGACAAGAGTATGACTCGGGACACCAATAGACAAGAATATGATTCGGGACACCGATAGACAAGAATATGACTCGGGACACCGATAGACAAGAATATGACTCGGGACACCAATAGACAAGAATATGACTGGGGACACCAATAGACAAGAATATGACTGGGGACACCGATAGACAAGTATATGACTGGGGACACCGATAGACAAGAATATGACTGCGGACACCAATAGACAAGAATATGACTGGGGACACCAATAGACAAGAATATGGCTCGGGACACAATAGACAAGAATATGACTGGGGATGTTACATCGGATTTTCCTGCCGATGAACAAAACTTATTATCACCACTTACACAGATTGTATCGTGCTTCATTGTTCCATTGTTATTAGTTTTATTCTGGTTGTTGCCACCGTTTGTTATGGTATTCTCTGCTAACTTCTATGTATGCCGGTTTATAATCACTGTTTTGTTGTATTATTAGTTTTGATAAATACTTCAAATGGTAGAGCTTCTAATGCCGTGCTGACAAACATGAATAGTGGGTCAATAGTCTGAACTTTCAATAATATCAACTGATAAGTCCGTGGTGTTCAGAGTCCGAACAGGGTACAATTTAATAGCACATCACATCCAAATAAAATGCAGTTCATCAGAATTCAATTAATACATCATAATTCGTCACTTCCTTCAGTCGTGGTACAGTCAAGCTATTTACTCGTGATTCCTAGATAGGCAATCCGATATCGAACAACTCAACTTACGCGACTAAGGTGACCTTCTTGGATACTTTTCATTAAGATTGCTCCCGAAAATACATTCTCCTCTTCGAACATAAATCCCATTCATCACTGAGATATAATATTGTATCCACTAAGGATAGGCTGACCCAAATACCTATTCATCAAGAAAATCCTTGATATCAATATCCTAGTACTGGGAGACTTCAAAAACTTCCGTCCGTCTAGGACCAAATATAACAACATATGGGTACAAATACAATGTTGTCACGTGCTACCTTACCAACGCGTCACGTCACATTAAAACTACGCAAATTATGCTCCTCGCTTTCAACATCGTAAAGCAAAAACTATAATATATCTCTATTGCAGTTCAACAACTAAAATGTGCAACTTTTATTCGAGCTTACTACCTAGTTGCTACAAATCATATATTCTCTTGTAACAGGGGACACCAATAGACAAGAATATGACTGGGGACACCAATAGACAAGAATATGACTGGGGACACCAATAGACAAGAATATGACTGGGGACACCAATAGACAAGAATATGACTGGGGACACCAATAGACAAGAATATGACTGGGGATACCAATAGACAAGAATATGACTGGGGACACCAATAGACAAGAATATGACTGGGGACACCGATAGACAAGAATATGACTGGGGACACCAATAAACAAGAATAAGACTTGAGATACAGACAGGCTGCAATACGATGAAGATACAAACAAACTAGAACAAGACTGGAGACAAACAGACTAAAAAAAAAGACATTTTAAAAAGAGAGCACTGTAAGAGACACCACTACAAGATCAGTTACACTCGGTCGACTCAAAAAAAAAATGTACCCATGACAATTCGGCAAGAAATCAAACGAAACAATAAACAAATGCAATAATAATAACAATATGCACATTCGTTGTTTTATCATGGTACACCAGTCACAAACAAACAATTTGATTAACTGCTTTCACAGCAAGTAATAACACCCTGGTGTTATTCAAATCTCCCAAACGCCAGCCACACATGACAACAGCTTGGCTCATCTTCGCCAAACTTAATCAAACGGAACAAACAAAAGAACAGTAGTCGTGTACTCCATAGTGGCTGCCTGGCGCTGGTTCCTATCTACGTTAAGACCCCGAAGATTAATAGCCTGCACCGTATTACGATAAGGATTAGTTAAATGTTGATGCTGGCTTTTTCGGAGTGAGACTTTGTTGCGTTCTCTAAATCTTTGTATATCAGGGGGTTCTCAGTTTTATAAAAATAGACGGAACCGAACTGAAGGTTCATAATTTCTAAGTAAATATAATGAATGAATTATTTATTAATTAAATAATGAATTAAGTAAGTAATTAATTAACAAATGAATGAATAAATGATTGAATGAATTAATGATTTCAACTAAACTTTAGCAGTAATCGAGGCCAAGCGCAAAAAGGGTCTTTGGTCCCTGCTTATGGTTTCAACATGGATAAGATTAGGGGAACGTGAACCCCTCTACTGCTGGACGCCCTCGGTGAGTGCCCGAAATGCCCAACGTTCAGTCCGCCCCTGCTTCATAGTTTAAACACAATCAATAACGCTAACCGTTGCTAAAGTTCCAGGCTTGTGGTGGGTTGGGACGGATGCAACAAGGAAGGTAATGACATCGCAACCTCTAGTATGAGAAAGGGGATAAAAGCAGCTACAGCAGACTTGTGGTAGCTGTCTGAAACTCCATTAACCAGGGCAGTTATTGTGTCTCAGTCCATGCTTCGGGAAGTCCAGAATGGATGGCTACGGCATGAATGGCAAACATTCATAAAAGCTTCCAATCTTCAGGAAATGGTGTGGATCTACTGTCAAGGGTACATGGTAATAAGAGAGCTGAGAGACTAGCTTTGATAGCACCCATAGTGTGAACATTGCATATGGACAAGTAACAGATATATAGAACAACTAATGATCGCCTGTTAGAGACCGACGCAGCTACAGACGAATAAAAAAGGCTAAGATTACTGGAAGTTGGCATCATAGATAAGACCAGCAAGGATGGTCGTATGAGACGATGCACCCGTCGTGCATACAACCAGCACTTCAGGAATTGTTATCATTCATTTTCTTTGTTTGTGATCCTTAGCCGCCTACTGTCAAAGCAGTCAGTGGCCATCACGCCTGGTGGAGTTTTGTAGGACAGCAATAAACTGCTTCCATTTTGTTCAGTCGGCGGCCATCCTTCATGCACTGCCCCCCGCTCTGGTTCATTCTTTGCAATCTCGGTCTCCCAGTTCTTCGCCAAGTTGTCTTTGGTGGTTCTCTCTCTCGCTTTCCTTCAGAGGTCCATAGATAGCTATTCGTGTGATAGCATCGTGGTTTATTCTAAGGACGTGGCCAAGCCAGCTTCAGCGTCTGCCAGCTATGATGGTGTGCATTCCTCTTGGTTGCTCCGAGTAAGTAGTCTTTGGTTGGTGATTATGATTCATACCCTTCAACATGTGCTGAGAGAGACTGTGAGCACCTGTGGGTTTGCCTGGGGTGTAGTGATATCGATTTTAATCACCAATAACAATAACATCGCTGAGACAGTTCAACCAACCAATCCAGGTATTTATTTTAAACCTTTCACAGACAAATAATTCTTGGTGTAATTCTTGCTAGCCTATTCAATCATGACTCAAGGACTTTGGCTTTACTAAGGTGCACGCACAAATGTGGCTTTAAAATGGGGGTTGAACCTTTTTGGTGCAATGGACCTCTTTTATTGTCCGGCGAAGAAGTGCTTTTGATCGTCCGATGAACGCTATAGGCACTTTTGATCGTTCGATGAACGCTATGGGCACTTTAGATCGTCCGACGAAAGGTTTGAACATCTTTCTGGGAAAAATATACATAAAAGTATAATTGAAAAGCAGAATTGTCGCCTATTAGAGAATTACACTGCAATAAACTGTGGTAGGGTGGGCGAGATGATGATGATGATTATATTGTGATGTGTGATCACTCTCTTGTCACACTCGCACCGACCCGAACAACAATAAAACTCTTGATTCTAGAGGCAGGGGCTATATTTATTTTTATAACCCATTCAGTGACAAAGCAAACATTAAACAAATAAACTAGCGAACATAACAAAACAAAACTACAAAACACCCAACAGTGCCCGATGCTAATCTGAAGAAGCAAACAAAGCACAGAATAGTTAAAATCATAATATAATACTGAATGAGAAACACCACTCTCTCACCTGTCAAACTGTCCTACGCCGCCACCTGACACACTCATCTATCACACACACTCATGTGTGTCGTCCAATGCGACTAGTATGGTGTTGTGCATGAGGCTGGCAACCTCACCATGTAACACAGATTGCTACCAAAACCACTACTGCAAGAGCACACACTCAGCTATCACACACACACACACTCATGCATGTCGTCCAATGAGACTAGTCTGGTGTTGTGCATGATGCTGGCAACCTCACCATGTAACATCGGCTGCTACCAAAAACACTACTGCAAGAGCACACCCTCAACTATCACACACTCATGCATGTCGTTCAATGAGACTAGTAAGGTTTTGTGCGTGGGGCTGGCAATCTCACCATGTAACACAGATTGCTACCGAAACACTACTGCCCTAGCATATGAATGCTTAATATGAAGGCAAACCACACTGTTGGCCTGATGCTCCCTCAGGAGCGGAGAAGAGAAATATATATCTTGAAGTGAGCCCACGTGCTCTCACAACCATTCCTCACATAACCATAATTAAATAATCATAAAATGGACATAAAATAATATTCAACTATATGTACATCAAATACTCTCAATAACGAGAATAAACCACCACCTCGCAACTGATCTATCTCAATATTCGTTACTGCATTCGGAAGCATGTCGTATGTGACGACTGGTGCGCCTGGCAACAAGCGTGTCGTGTATGACCACTGATGAGACTGGGAATCTCATCACATGAAACACATCGTTACCGAAACAAATCACTGCCATAGCATATAAATGCTTCATGCAGGCTTCTGTTGGATTCAGCCGCACTGGTGTCGCCCTGCTCCGCAAGGAGCAAACAGCAACATTTATGTCTCAAATGCGCTTTACGCGCAAGGAGTGGCCTAACGCGCTCTCCGGAAAACTAAATACATATCAAAGGAAACAACTAAAGATAAACAGTAGAATAATAAATAATCGTGAAATACACTCAATTACTTTTACATTAAAGAAATAAAATAATTACTCTTGACTTTAACAACTAGAACTAGTCATCATATAAAGGCAAATTAACACGACAACTCTTTCTTTCCTTTACTGGGGAAAATTATCTTAATCTGCTTCCCACCCACGTGTCGATTCACGCGATCTAAAACTGCGTAACATTAAGTGATAACTAAGAGTGTTACCGCAGACCCATTGGCGCCTTCTTTATTCACCGCGCCGCCTTTCATGACCACGTGGCCGCCATCTTGATATTTTCTAATATCATCTAAATTTAAGTAATAGATGCTTCTCTGTCCAGTTTCATGTATAAAACACTCTCCTACTAAATTTGCCCGGTCTGATGACTGACATAATTGCTCTTAAACTCTCACATCTGTGATTTGGTCTTAACACTAGTGAAATATATCCACACATTATCTCCACTCAATTATATTTCAAGACTAAATCATAATGTCCTAAAAAGACATTTCCTTTGGAAACACATCTATCTATATCACTAAACATTAAAACAGCCACATCGATATTATTTCCGAATTATATAAAACTAATTCTAATTTAAATTAACTCACGTGCTCAAGGCATTTACAGCTTGGCTCTGTCGTCTGTTCTCTCTGGCGGCTGTGGCAAAATAGGCCCGCTTTTTTTTTAATTTTTTTTTTTTTTTTATAAGTGTTTGCTACTTTTCTTTGTAGCACGCCCCTTTCAACCATCTACCATGTACATGGAGTTGTTGGTTATATCAGGACGTGTTTCCTTTATTGTAATATGTTTTTGTTTGTATTTATTTTATACTATATTATCTCTAGTCGGTATTTTTCCTTTTGTAGTTATAGTTCATAATGGTTTTTAAAAGAAATTCCAAAATATGCTATTTTCTAAGTTAGTATGTTTTTAATTTTCACTGGATGGTTTCTTTGGTTAATCTGTATGTATCTGGGGCGAGTCTTTCACCAGTTTGGACTACTGACTCAAATCCTTATTTGTTTTTTATATGTTAGCTTTAGTTTTTGTAATATAGTGTTTTATTAACTTTTGCATCAGTTATTCCTAAGCCTACTTCCCCACATCTCAATTTTGTTATGGCTAGTTCTCCCCCCTTTGGCTTCTTTGTCTGCAAGCTCATTTCCTGCTATCCCCACATGTGATGGTATCCATGTTAGTGTTGCACTGCATCCTATAGTTTGTAGATATGTATTAACCTGTAGTATTTCCTCTATAATATCTGGCCTGCTACATTCATTTCTGTTTCTGATAGCTAATACTGATGATAGGGAATCTGTGAGAATGGTTACTTTTTTTGGTGGATTTTCTGCAGCTATTTCTAAAGCTTTTAGGATTGCCACTAATTCTGCTGTAAAGATGGATGTATTACCTGTTACTTTGTATCTTTTATAAATTTTTAATTTTGGTATTGCTATTCCTGCTCCTAATTGTCCTTCTTCATCTTTTGACCCATCTGTATATATATAGTTAGGCTATTATTTATATACCGTTCTATGTACTCTAGTGTTTTACTTTTTGCTGAGATTATGTCGTTAGATTTATTTATGATCTTTGTTAAGTGGGAGTCAGTTTCTGGCACTTTTAATTCCCATGGTGGGATCTTTGCTTTATACAGAGCACTACTGTTTATCGCATTAAACAGGTCTGGGTATTGATCCACTTCATCCATTGTTTTCCACCCTGACGGGTATCTATTATGGTTTAATGGAATGTGGCCTATGTACTGGTTACCCCTATCAAAGGTTTTATGTGCTGGGTGAGTTGGATCTTTTGCCACTCTTGCCCAGTAGCTGAATCTCAGTTCTTTTCTCCTTAGCTCCAGGGGTATAATGCCTAGCTCTACTCCTAGTGCCTCTGCTGATGTACCCTTTGAGGCACCTGCTATTATTGACAGTGCCTGGTTTTGGACTGTGTCTAGTTTTTTATTATTGCTTGGGGCGGCTGATGCATAGACAACACTAGCATAGTCAAGTTTGCCCCTAATAAATGATTTATAGAAGGTTAACATGGTCTTATTGCAGGCGCCCCAACCACTTCCTTTCATATATCTTATCATGTTAATAAGTCCCCTACTGCTTTGCACTAATAGGTCTATGTGTTTGTTCCAGTTTAGTTGCTGGTCTAATACCATACCAAGAAATCTAGTTGATTTTGCTGTGCATACTTTTTGCTCATTAATGCTTATGTCAATTATATTGTTTTTAATTACACGCCCTCTACTGAAGATCATTCCTATGGTTTTTTTAACGTTTAGATTAAATCCCCACTTGTTCATCCAGTCAGATACTTTATCCATTTGCCTTTGTACTGTTTTATAGAGGAATGGGAGATTTCTTCCCGTTCTCCATATCGCAGCGTCATCTGAAAACTGGGATAAGTTGTTTTTTAAGTCTTTAAACTCGTCGCCTAGGTCGTTGACCATAATCGTAAAGATAGATGGTGATATTACTGATCGCTGGGGAATTCCATTCTGTTGCTCATACACCTCAGATCTATCATTGTTTATTTGTACCGTGAAGTATCTATCCTGCAGGAAGTTTTCTAGATAATTGTAGGCTCTGCCTACTATACCTAATTTCCTGATTTTGTGTAGTGCACCCTCCCTCCAACACTCATCATATGCTCTTGCTACATCAAGGAATATTGCTACTGTCTTTTCATTCCTTTTGAAGCCTGTTTTAACATCATGTTCCAGCCTCAACAGTTGCTCTATTGTACTATGTTGGCTTCTAAAGCCTGCCTGGGTTGGACTGTACAAATTATGCTTTTCTAGATGAAATTTTAGTCTGCTGTTGACTATTGTTTCTAGAATTTTTCCTAGATGCGATGTTAACGATATTGGCCTGTATGAGCTGACATCATGTGTTTCCTTATCTGGCTTTAGTATGGGGATGACTACTGCTGTCTTCCATGAACACGGTATTTTTCCCGTGTGCCAGATTTTGTTGTACAGGGATGCAATCACTCTTAGAGTTGTATTAGGCCCGCTTTCCGGCCGCTATCTCTTTTATAGGCCCTACGGCGCATCACTCACTTACTGCGCGCTGGGCGTATTAATCTTGGCTACTTAAATATCACACGCGATTATCGCTTTAGGAATAGCGAAAACACAAATAAAACTTACAGCTATTTAATATAACCCACGAATATCAAATATGACTCACAACTATACACCACAATTAATTCTCAGGCTTTATTATGGCCTCATTACATATCTTCTACTTCAGACTTTTCACAACCCAGAATGCTTCGCGCACATCGAAAATAATCTGCCTAGAAACAGGTAGGGGGCGGGCGTCTCCTTTTCGGCCCCATCACAAAACGATTTATCAAGGCAAAGATTGCTTGAATTGGGCATCAAACGTAAGACTAGCAAGAGAGAGACGTATGAGAGGATGCATCCGGCGTGTATACAACCAGTGCACAACAAGAACAATTAGCATTCATACGCTTCGACGATTGCTGAGGGAGACTGGGCACCTATGGGTTTTTCCGGAGTGCAATGACGTCGATTCTGATCGACAACCACAGGAACAGAAGCATAATTAAAAATGTAACATTTTAAAGATTATGTACACGGACCGCCTCAAATCCTGTCATGGACTCGCAAGTGGTTTTTGGACCGTAGGTTACGAAACCGCGCTTAATAAAAACTTGTGTTTGGTTTTAACATTAGAAAGAACATCACTTAAAGCTAAATATCAGCTTGATATATGACAGAACAAGTTATATGCCAACATATTCAATATCTAATTGAATGCCAGTCAATTTAATAGATTACTAACCTGAATGAGAAGTTGTTTGTAAAATTATATTTTACTTAATAATAAATCAATAAGTTTAAAGATTTTTTTAAAATCACGTCAATTTAAGATATTACTATAAAGGCTATAAACTTTTGTATAACACTTTTTTTTTTTTTTTTTTTTAACTAATCATGAAAATAGTTAAGTGAAACAAAATATTAGAATATAATTTTTTTTTAAAATAAGTAGTGAACTTTGGAAAGGTATATTTCCTCCCCTATGTATGAATGTATGTATATATATATATATATATATATATATATATATATATATATATATATATATATATATATATATATATATATATATATATATATATATATGAGTTGTGGAAGATGTAGCTGATGCGATAAACATTCCAGAAGTTGAAGGACGGGGGTTCTGGCCTAGATGCTGTACATGCTACCTATAGAGTAGGGCGTCGTCAACCGGTTGAGAGTCTATCGGTAGACCACAGGGAATAATTTGGAACAACTGTAGGCGGACGAAGTGAAAAAAATACCAAATTTTTAAGCTATGGAGAGTTTGGACTCTCTAGAAGGGTTGTTTCTTACAGGGTTGTGGAGTTGCAGTCTAGGACGTCAGTCGTTTTTAGAGCAGTTGGGGTCAATATAAAATGTCCGGACTCATAATTGTATGCCATATGACTAGTACTTACTTAGCCTTCTACAGTGAGTTGTAGAGGTTTGGACGAGAGAGCGCCAGACCATCCTATCGGCATATGACTAGTAAAAAATATAATAGGAGTCGGGAGTCGGGGTCGGAATATTCAAATTTCATGAGTCGTAAAATTTGTTGGCCTTCTCCACAGCCCTACTCTCTAGCCTGCATTTAAAAATTGTCGTTTTTTCAGGATTCATGGCACTTTTTCCACGTTGCAGTGAAAACCCACCAGCTAACTAACTAAAATTCACGCTATCGGCATCACGACTGACAGAGTGGTTAGAGCACTGGTCTGTCACGGCAAAGGTGCCTGGTTCGAATCACGGTACCGATACGCTCCAGTCTACCCAGCTGTAAATGGGTACCTGACTTTAAGTTAGGGAAGGAAAAGGCAGCGAGAAAGGGAACTGGTCACCCCACCTCTCGATGCTGGACCTAGTATAGTGAAGTCTCTAACACTTCGCTCCTCTACGACAGTACCTGCTATAGGGACTACCTTTACTTTTACTTTTACTGGGAGCGAACCCGGTACCCTTAGAATTAGAGGTGGACGCCATACTTCTGAACCGCTCCGATCCTTGATATACCATAAAACATATAAACATAAATGATTTTATCATAAGAGGCCTTATAAACATTTCGGATCCCCGTGCAGCATAAATGATCAAGAAATTGGAGCCAAGCTTTATCATTTATGACCCAACCTCCTTTTCAAATAATAGGGTTGTAATTTGTGAAGCCTTAACTAAATGTTTTGATTCAACGCGCAAAGCTTTAGCCTATTAAACCATTATCTTAGCGTAATATGCTTGTTGTCTTCTTGCCACGTTGGCGATATAAATATTCATGTCAGCAAACTTCTACTGTTTTTGTAGAGACCAGTCAAACTGAGACACAATGCTGCTGCTTTACAGGTAGGCTGAGGACAGTCAAAGTCTAAGGATAACCGGACATAAATGCTTATTGAAACCGTATGCACTGGGACACAGGCCTAACGAAACAATGCAACGTATGTTTTTAAAAGTACAGTAGTGACCATATAACTCGGATATCTATAGTATTCTTCTGTTGAGTTCTAGACTGACCTAGATCGATACGGCGATTCCCAATAAAATCACATTAATCTATAAGACCGTTACTGACCCACACCAGATAATGTTGTCATGAAGTTTATAATGAGGTCACCTCAGGGTAAAGGGGGAAAATGTAAAAGTGGAAAAGATACTTGGACGCGACAATGAATAACCGTAATAGAAGCTGGTGGAGTGTAAAATAGAATTTCTATTACAAGTCGACTGGTCAACAGAAGGTGAGGACAACTGCAGTGAGGTTATGATACGCAGAGGGGGGCTCTAAGGTATCTGCGGCAGCTCATTTGTTGCACTTAACGAAACAGTTTATTTGTCGCATTTGGCAAAACAGTTCATTGGTCGCATTTGGCGTAACAGTTCGTTGGTCGCACTTTGCAAAACAGCTTATTTGCCGCACTTGGCAAAAAAGCTCTAGTTACACTGCTATGTTATGAAGTGACGTCTGTCTCACAACACGAATTCTGCTTAACTCTGACGAAACCACGCGCCATACTTTATGAAAACGGTAAGATACAAAGAACAATCGGAACGCTCCGTTATGCCGTGTTTACTACAGCTTTGGATAAATAAAATGGAAGTTCAATATGTGCAAACAAGTATCGGAGGAAAATTAACTACATCTTTATGAAAGAAGTACCACCTGGAAGAGGCTACCAAACGATATTGTGGATGTTGCTCTACATGTCTGTACAAAGATTTTGACGACAAGAAGTATAATACTTACTTACTTACTTAGTCGTTCCCCTTCTACCGTGAGGTGTAGAGGTTTGGAAGAGAGAGCGCCAGACCATTCCATCAGCTGTCTTCTTCCTGGCCTGGTTCCATTCTAGTCCTCGGTCCTTCAAAGATTGTCTAATGTTGTCCTCCCAGCGAACTCTGGGTCGTCCTGGAGGTCTGGATCCCTGGCTCTTTGTTTCCCATGCTTGTCGTGGTAGCCGATCTTCTCCCATTCTGCAGACATGGCCAAACCATCTTAGTTGGGACTGTTCTATTTGGGTCTGCAGCGGGTGGGATTTCAGGCCTTGACGTATCGTCTGGTTGCGGAAGAAGTATAATAAGAGAGAAAATCTCTAATTGAATGCATCGAAGCTTCAGGTTAGTCCATTATTTAGCTGTGTAAAGTACGCATAGATTAAAATGCATTTAGGAATGAAAAAAATTATTAACCGTAAAGATGTAGAATAATACAGAGCGTATTTTAAACTTTAGATGAATAAAATCGCTCCATAAATAACGTAGATAACTAAAAGCTTAGTTTTCCTGATTTGCACAATAGGCAAAATTTACCAATATTTTCGGAACTCAAAACACATTAGTAGGGGAAATTACCTCGGACGCTCTAGGTCATACTATAAATAGTGCGTGCCTAACAGAATCAGGTCAGTCACAATATTTGAATCTACAGCGAGCGGCAAAAGAAAGCATGTTTTAGTGGAAGCGATTTGCCATCTGTACTTGTAAGCAGACCTTAAACAACCATTAACAGCTCGACTGTGGGTATGCCTGAGGGTAAGAACGAATCTATATATATATGTATATATATATATATATACAGGGTGTTTATAAAGTCGCTGTGCAGTGAATTTGAAAACTATTTTAGAAATTACGTCACGAATGATGCAAATTTACGTCATGATATTCTGTTCTAATGCTGTGTTCAACAAGCCCCCAATTGAAAACCACATTTCTGGTGACGTAGTCTCGCCCGGGCGTAAATTTCACTGCACAGCGACTTATAAACACCCTGTATATATATATATATATATATATATATATATATATATATATATATATATATATATATATATATATATATATATATATATATATATATATATATATATATAATTATGTGTAATTCTAGTGTTTAATCCACTTGTACAATAGGAAGTGTGTAGATGTGTTAGAAAATTACAGTGTGTTGCTGGTGAACTTACCGGCTTGTGTGTAATTCTGGAGGCAAAGCCAGCCTTGGGAAATATTCAAAATAATTGAGAATGATGGCCAAAGTGTGTCTGTAAGTTTGGAAAAGTATTTGAAGAAGTATTTCTTAATGGAATGAATACATACCAGGAACATAAGGAAGGATGAAAGGCATTGGATTACTGTATAGTTTGATATATTACTTAGTAGTTTTATTCACGACCAAATTATTGTAGGGAAGCGGATCATGGGAAAAGGATTATAAATAAGGATGTAGAAGAAATTTATGATCACAGTGAACTGAATTGCTTGTTGCTACTATATTATGTCTTGTGCATCTGCTAGCACTCTGTCTGAAACTGTCTATCATCCTCATCTGTCTGATAGAGGGATATTGATAGAAAAATACATGGGGCTGCATTTAACTTCGTTTCAGGTTTTATCCTGTAAAAACCTGATATTATATAAGAGACATCTCTTACTGAGGTTACGACGGATGCAGTGCCGGTCTCTGTCAGAGGGCCAGACATCTCGTGTGTACCAAGTGGAAGAATTTCAACACATATTTCTATCCAGTATCAGAGGGAGCCATCTTCAGTGACTCAGATAAGGTGCCCACAAAGGCAACTCTACAGCATATCCCAGATCACCAAAAATAACATTAAACAGTTTTATGATGAACATAGCAGCATAGATCTTCAATCCTGGGACCCCAAGATGCAGCAATAGTGAATGCAGTCAGTGACTCATAGCTTGACTGCCTGCGTCAGGACCAGCGAACCAGAGCTGGTCAAGACCGTGCTCCACCTCCACGTGGTGGTCCTGGAAACAGTCTGCAGCAGTGCAGGCTGGCTGAGCGAGCATGGATCGAAATGGGAAGGCAAACCCGGTCCTTAAAAAATGCCGTGCAGAACTCTGATGTGTCGACCGAAAGGTGCAGATATCACAGCTTAGGCGCAAACAGACACAACGCAACCACCGTCCTTTTCAGGACGAACGAAGAAGAAGAAGATCTTCAATCAGAACTGTGGAAATAACAACTAGTAATTAATCAGAGAGAGAAATCAACCAAGCAAGACTTTCTCCATAGTGATATACATTTTAATTCAGTGAAAGACTTTGTTGAAAATTCTATTATTTATTTAATGATGTAATATGATTTCTTTATTTGTTTATAAAAAAAAACTTTTCAAACAGAAAAAAGAAACTGTATAATTAAATTGTAAATATTTACCAGCTGACTTACTTAAATTCTTTAAGTTAAGTTACAGTCTTTGTTGGTGAATTAAATTAATTAATTACATCTAGCAGAGTCAATAACAATAATATCCACCATATTAACAGAGGAGGATCTGGAGAGGTAGCACATAAGGACTCAGAGTACTACATTACCATCTTCTATCGGAACCTAAAAACAGCTTGACCCTACCTTTGTTGTCTATACACCTTTACTCTTTTCAAAGAAAGGGGTATTACTGATAAGACCAGACTCTTATCTGGCACTATCCTGGTATCATCTGATACACCTTTATGTCCAGGATATCTTATTAAATTCAATAACCATCTACCCTCTCGTGACATGCTAGTTACACTCTTTCTGCTTTCTTTCACGTGACCTCTCGGGAACCCAACAGGCCCAAATCTGAATTAAAAGCAGTCAATTTGGCATCATCCTCGTTTAAAAATCCCACGGCAGTTGGAAATCGTAAAGAGTAGGCCTATCGGGCCGCTGCCCTGGCAAAATTTAAAAATTAGAAACCTACCCACCACAAAAAAAATATTTATAGAATGTGTGATTCCTATTTACACACA
Source organism: Oreohelix idahoensis (assembly GCA_024509875.1). NCBI lineage: Eukaryota > Metazoa > Mollusca > Gastropoda > Stylommatophora > Oreohelicidae > Oreohelix > Oreohelix idahoensis. Next base: position 176,596 of record JAMPIV010006636.1, read on the forward strand.
GACAATCTCACCGGTGCTACGGAGTTCGTTCACTGTGCTTAGATGTTCCTTGTGTGATCTAAGCGAGGAGATCGAAACACTGATGGAGTTTGTCACAGAGGGTTTTATGATCAATAAATTTTCTCTATATTCTTTCTTTCTTCCACCCGTGTCGTCTATTTTATTATCACTCTGTATCCTTTTCCCGTATTTTTCGCATTCGTTCGTTTGCGAGAAATATATTTCTTTCCCATTCTGACTTAACCGTTTTTCTCATACACTAGTGACGCATTTATTACATAACGTGTCAGTCCCTGCTCGAGCGTATAGTGTTAGAATACGGTCTGGTCAGACACAGAAAGCAGACAAGTGTCTATACTTCTCTCATGACACAGCGCTCTTGGGCTAGATTCTCGACACAAACGTGTGAGAATTCACTCTGTCAGACATGATGAGGAGACATATAGTCTGGGTTTTTCCATGACACTCACGCTCCACGGCCAGTTTTTGGCGTAAGGTGCGAAGACGCACGTTTTGGCAGTTATGAGCTAGCGTCTAAGGTACGTAGGTGTTAAGGAAAGGGGAGGCTATTGCGTGGTTTTGGAAATAGCGCTCATCTTTGTCCGTTTCATAGATATTAACCAGAGTTTGAAACTAGATTTTCATTCTTACTCCTAAATCTGCAGTAGACAGATCGCCAGGCTAGAATAATATCTTGTGTATTGAAAAGTCTTTAGTTTCTGGGCAACAATTTGCCGAGTTCTAGACTACCATATTATTGAATGATTCTAGTTCGTGGTATTATTCTGTAGTTCTGTGCGGAGGTAATTATTATATTTAATGTATCTAATATTTTGGGAGTGATTAAAGTGTTTAATCGCCGATTTCATTTCACTGGTTTCTTTGTGCAGAGTGATTAAATTAAAAGATAGTCTGTATTATTTTCTAGTGACGTGTTTCAGTGGAAAGCAGAATAAATTATATTTCTAGCTTAAAATCATGCAGCTATAAATGAATTTGATTTTACTGCTAAATAATCAGACGAGAATATATTTTAAAATTAACTTATAACTGAAATGCTACATCAGTGAGAATTGACGGGATACGTATGTATTCCTAATTCATGGTGATTGATTTTATGTATATAACTTATTTTCCCGGAAGTTTTAAATGATGAGTCAAGCTGTACGCTTGCAGTTTAAAAATGTAAGTTATAACGAGTACCTAGTATGTATAAGTATTTTATATGTGTTTTTTCCTTTATTCAGTGAATACTGGGGTGACCTAACTTTGCCAGCGTTAAGTACTGATGAGTGATATCTGTGAAGAACTAAAACATTTTCCTTAAAAAGCCGTGGTGCATAACCTTTACAAGTACTCTAAATGTTAAATGAAGTAACAGGCCTATCGCGCCATATTTAATTCTTCCTGAGAAACAACTCAAGTACATTTTTAGCCTGTGTGGCAAGTAACATATTAACGTCAGTAACATTCCGACGGAGTTTTTACTAGTGATGTGGTGACCAAATATAGTCCTATCCTGAAAGTAGACACAGATCTGACATTTCTCATTTCTAGAAACCTAAGCTATTGACACTGTGCTCGTTGTTGATGTTCGTGCCTGGACAATTTTAATGTGACCTAAACAGACATCCGAAAAATAAGAACACCAAAGGAATCGTTCCCTGAAGCAGAGAATTCAACCCGTCTGTTTGGAACTGGGGATTTCTTGGTCAAGACTGCAATTGTCGAGTCTGTATGTGAATGTCCTAAGAATTATGTTCCCAGATGCTACGAACAAAGCTGTAAGTATGCATGAGAGCACGTGGCCACGGCTGAATGAATAGAGTGAACGCAGGTCTGAGTGGTTCTTATGGTTGTATTTTGGCACCCATTTTGCTGTCTTAACTGTCTTTATGCAAGTTAGTTGCTAACAATATTTTCCCCTTAGAATAGATACTGCTATCAAAGTCAGTTCATACCTTCAAAAAAAGAAAATATTAGACCCAAATCATATGTATCGGTGACTCTTTGGGCTATCATCTTTCTCCTAACGGGACTGTGGGCTAAACATCGAGGGAAAATCATAACTGTGGGTCTATCATTTCTTGTAGCAATTCCTTGACTTTTATGACTATTTGTATATGCTTGATGTAATATTTTATGTTGTGATAGAAGTTTATTACGATAATTAACATTTCTCGAGAACTTAATCAGCACGTTGGTCAGCTCGTTCCAAATTATCTGTATAATCATTGTTATAGTTTCCCACGTCTGTACGTCTAACTGTCGTCTTGTATGTGCGTGCACGTGAGTCTGACTCCTCTAAATATGTCGTAGAAGATAGTGTTGTCAAAAATTCTAATCCACATATATAAATTAGAAAATAAATGTAAAGCCTAACGAAGTAATTCAATAAAAGGAAAGAAGAATGGTAAAAGAACAGTGCTGTCACAATAGCGTACGCCTGTGTTGTAGAACGCCATAATGGCTGAACAAGAAAACCCCTTTTTCTGCTCCGTCTACATAAACTACACGCGTGTCTAAAAATAAAACTGGTACTGTGTTTCTTAGAAAACCTTGAGATACGCTAACTGCTTAATGACCTAGATACCATACTAGCATTAATGTCATTATATACACTGCGTTAACCTAAAAGACAGACGGGCTTAGAAGAGAGAGAGAGAGAGATGCACGGAGGAACGCATACAATACTACCACGTCGTCTCGCGATTAAAAAGTGAACGCCAATCCCACGCGTAAGGCATGAAGACCTGATTTTTTCAAATAAACAGGAATAAAAAACACTACCAATACAAGGTTAGGTTTTCAAAACAGGTTTAAAATCTTATTGGGAAACCTGACATTCTACTGATTTATGTCTAAGCTCCTGACATTAGCCTGACAGTACAGAAGACATCCTATGATGTAGAAGTGAACGGGTGGTAAACCAACTACACGACTATCCTATAATAATACATATTTTGAACGAAGCCACTTAGCACCATTAAACTTATATATTTGGGTGCCTTAGGCCTTGCTGACAAAGAATATGTTATGTGTTATGCAAATACGCTAGTAATTAACAAATTATAGCCAAAGTACTATAGTGGGGTTGTCTGACAGCACAAGATCATATTTGCTCATAATGGCATGCTTGGAAAACACTGCTTTAGGGGAAATGAGGCCAACAAGTTAGATACGTTTTGATTGGCTGTAGTAATATGTAAGGCAAAACCTTATTGGTCGAACTGCAAATACTATTATGGTGGTTAATGGCAACATGTAGGATAGGTAACATTTTTCAAAGGCTCTTGTAAACATGGTCTCGTTGGTTAGAACGTTCAATATAGGCAAATAGAAGCGTCAGTTCAGGGCCAGTTTTGAAAATACATTTTGTGAGAAGCAAGTGCGTTGAGACCACGCTAATATTTTTCTAATAAAAGCCTGGGATAAGGCAGATCAAAATTGTGCCAGATTCATAGCCAGTCAACGTTACTTGTGTATATTTCCATGAATTGTGGTAAGCTAGACATATTTCGTCTATATATATATATATATATATATATATATATATATATATATATATATATATATATATATATATATATATATATATATATAATATGAAAATTGAATATGAAATGATAAATTGTGTCTGTATGTGTGTGGTTCAGTGGCAAACAGAAGACAAAGCCTAGATATTGCTCCACCATGTAAAAGCTTGTCAGAGAGGAGTATAACTGCATAGGCATATATGGGATTGCCAAATAGTACCATGACACCTATCTTATTGTATAGAAGGAATTAACGCTGGAATTGCAGAGGCGTTGTAACCATTAGGGAGAGGAATACTGGTGTATATTGTCACATGAGAAGCTAGCCGTTGGCCTACAGCGCTGAACTGTGTTTGTAATGTCCTGTACTTCAGTGTGGAAATAGATTATATATATATTAGTTCTGAAGAAGGAGGTACAACCTTCTTATTTCAGGGACCGTGGTACTGAAGTATTAGAGCAGCACCTGGTCTGAGTTTTGCTGAATCCAGAGGGCTAGCAGCAGACTCCTTGTCCAAGATATCGACCAGTGGTGTATTTCAAGATAACTGAGAAGCAAGCGAGCAGAGGAGACAGTTTTCCTGCCGCCTACACATGAGTTAAGAATTCGTCAGCCAGAGCAGCTCATCCTTATATAACCCCCTCTAAAATTGACTGTAATACTAAATTAAGAGGGACAGTTATTGTTTACAATTAAAAGGAAACTGTGAACCCTTCAATATTATTTCCACCAGTAACAAACACATGAAGTCGTGATGACAAACAACAACCTAGCTTCAAAAGCCAGTATTACCTCATAAGACTACATCACAACCCTACACACATATTGTAATCATATTATATGTCAGGACAAAGATCCTTTGTATAAATTTTGTACATACACATTGTGTTTACATTTGATTGTGATTCCTGATTCACTCTGTAGTTGGATCAGGATATCTATTATTGAAGGAAATTAATACATAATTTAAAAGTTACACTTGACTTACTTAAGCTAGTCTTCTAGAGTGTTATATGTATGTGCTTGTCATAGTGTTGTAAAGTGTTGTGGATCTTAATTAAAGTGTTTATCTGTCTGTTGGTTGTTGTGAACTTACACTTAATCTCTAACATAACCCTAGACATTCAACGTAGTCATCACAATATTCCAGAATAAGTCTGATTGAGGTCTAAATGTGGTAGCAAAGTAAGGTCATCTGTAACACACCACACTTATTAGATACAGATACCTTCACAGCTGATCTCAGTCAGTACACTAAGTCCCCTATAAATATTGATATAATCCCAACTTACCACATATATGTGAAAGAGAGAAGATTTCTCGATTTCAGAGACAGCCTCTATCACAGTCTACCATCTCACTCGTGGAAATCTATTGCTATTACTATCTCTCACTGTGACTATCACTTATTCAAATCTAATCAGAAGGGACCAACCCAAGTCTTAATTCTCCTATCAAAGATCTACGACAGAGTTGTCCGCGTGCAATGAAGATAGCCCTTAAAACCAAACCAAACCAATGGTGCAATATTGATTCCATACTCTTTAAGGAGAGGTTGAGTTAGTGCAAACTCTCTGGTAACAACTACAAGCTGGCTGCATGCACCACCGTTAAAAGCGAGAACGAGACAATAGGAAGAATAATTTGGTATCACGTGTTAACATATACTCTTCAGTACTGTATGATCTAGTCCCACGTGGTCCTGGGGGGAAAGGGGTGGGGGGGGGAGGGGGAAAGGGGGGGGGTCTGTAAAGAGACAAAAAAAGAACAGGACTACTGCACCATCAGGCATGTCGTACAAGGCGACTTATGAGGTTGGGCATGAGGCTGGGACCTTATCATGTAAAACGTATTGCTACAGAACCCACCGCTGCCAGAGCACGTGAATGCTTTCCGCAGGCTTCCTGTAGTGGTGGCTTCAAGCTCTAAAATGATGATGATGACCGTGATTGTGGTATCACGTGTTACTTCATTACTGTATGACCTATAAATATGGACAATAAACGAACGAACGACTGAACGGAAGAACAAAAGAACGAACAAAAGAACGAACGAAATATATTTCATCAGGGTAAATAAATAGGCATTACTGCCTTTTTACTTTTCTGATCTGCCATAAAACAATTCTTAAAGTGTGAAAAATGTAGAAGAATCAATTGCGGCGCTTGAAATGTGGATTGGAGTAATGCATTTGTGAATATATGTTTGGGTGGAGTAATGAATTTGTGATTGTATGTTTGGGTGGAGTAATGAATTTGTGATTGTATGTTTGGTTGGAGTAATGAATCTCTGGTTGCATGTTTAGTTGAAAAATGAAATTGCGATTGTATATTTAGCTGGTGTAGAGAATTTGCGATTGCGTGCTTGGTTTAAGTAATGAAATTTTGATTTCATGTTTGATTAAAGTAATGAATTTCTTATTGTTATGTTTGATTTATGTAATGACTTAGAACAACGGAGGCGACAGACCAGTGTTTTAGAGGAAAAAAAAAATCACAGACTTCTTAAGTTATAAATATTGTTTTCACAATTTATGTCATCGTTCAGGGCCACCTTATCGCACAAAGTCAAGGTAAAGGATATTGAATTATCCCCTGTATATCAATCGCTTTACTAAAACGTCTGAAAAAAATCCCGTCAGCTTTTCGGGAAAACCCTGAAAAGGCGCTCACTGCACAGTGGAACTAAACTGAGCACCTGTTTAAAAGCACACAGTGTTTTCGCGGTGTACTTATCATAAGTCATGATAAGTTTGACAACAAAAATTGAACAAAGTTGAAATAGAATGAAAAAGAATGAATTGACCACAGGAGAATTAGTACCGTCATCAGGATATGCAGCAGAAAGTACACAACGTAATTATTTCCTGACGCATTTTGGCGGGTTACTTGATCATTCAAAATATAGTTAAGAAAGACTCGACAACGAAATTGCTAACCGTTGCTAATGTTTGGGACCTCTGGTGAGTTGGGACAGAGGCGTTGACAATGAGGTATATCAAGGCGTTCGTTTGAATGCTAGTGAACTAAGATGTTTAGGATGGTTTGTTTCATTTTTGCGAGGTGCGCCTGGCCAACCTAGACTTATGTACGTGCGTTATAAACTCGTGCCCAAGTTTTGTATGATTATCTATTTTCGTTTAATGACATCATACCGTCCCTAGTGTGATCTCTCACGCCTTCAACCCTCCGGCAGTATCCTTTCTTTTTCTTCATTTTTCTCACATCGCCTTTATTAGGCATACATCATGCCTTTTCATCCGTTATTTTCATTATTTTGCTCTATGCTGGACATAGCATGGTGAAGTCTCTAACACGCCATTCCCCTATGGCAGTATTTGCTATGGGAGTAATGCGTATCTTATTGTTTCACACTCCACTCCCAGACTGTTGTTACGATTCGCCAGGTTTGGCGACCCGGCCAGCGATAATATTTTATCGCCTAATCCGTCTGAACTCCTGTGGTAACGTGTCCGTCAAACATTTGACCCCACTGGAAAGCGGCTGATCGTGTTGACACAAGCCGCTATTGGGATCAGATGAAAGAAGACCACACGGGCTGTCCAGACATCTGTCTGGCGTAGGCACGCAGATTATTCTGATAAACAGAGGTATGCCGGAAGTCTTAGGTAACGATATGACATCACTGTGTAAGAGGCCACACGTGTATATTAAATTTAATATTTTCAAATATGCGTGGGATGAGTAATGATAAATTTCCCCACCCAAACAGTGCTAGATAGATTGGATTGGTTCGCCAGAATCTACTATGATTTGATTGGAACTTTCGGCGGAAACACAACTGGGATTTGAAACTAAGGATTGCGAGATAAAATCTAACAAACTCGGAGTCACATCACACAACACAGACAGACTGCATCGCAGCGTCAACTAAACACCTCCTACAAGCCAGAAGAAAGAGGATAGGACTTACAATTCCACAACTATAAGTACCAGATCGAGTATTGGGCAACTTTGGAATTTACAAGTAAACCCGCCCTTTTAATACAGGACTGGAAACTTGAGAATTCTTTCATAAGAAGTCATAAGAGGAATTATAGATTTCCAGACCAACTGTTTCACCCGTCATAAGAGGAATTATAGATTTCCAGACCAAGTGTTTCACCCGTCATAAGAGGAATTATAGATTTCCAGACCAAGTGTCTCACCCGTCATAAGAGGAATTATAGATTTCCAGACCAAGTGTTTTACCCGTCATAAGAGGAATTTCTCAGACTTAAGTCATTCCAACATCATCTAACTACAGGGTTGTTGGTCCATTCTAAATATGTGCCAGGAGACGTGCGTATTCCCAGAATTTTGGGGTAAGTGTATGTCGTGAAATATTCTAATCCACATATATAAATTATTAGGTAAATATAAAGCCTAACAAATAAAATTAATAAAGAGAAGAGCAATGGGAAAATAACAGTGCTGTCACAAAGAATGTACTCGAAATCCCCTTGTTTTCTGCTTCGTCTGCAAATTGTAACGCTTTCACGTTGATATAAAAGCTTACTGTATTATTACCCGCCTTCTTCAATGAAACGTGTGCTGCATTTCTAAGAAAAACATTGAGACGTACTGCGTAATGACCTAAATTAATCCTAACATTAATTATACTGCGTTACCAAAACGAACGAACAGATGGACAAAAGGATAAAGAGAGAGGGGAGGGCTGAAAATCAGGAACGCATGCAACACGCGTCGCGCGATACACAAATGCTGCCATCACGCGTGTAAGTCTACATGCACTAATTTTTTTTCAGACGGACAGTGATAAAATACACTACCCTTTCCCAGAGTTAGGTTTATAAATCATAAAAAACTCTTATTAGAAAAGATAACATTAGATGGGTTTACGGTTGAAAACATAACAGTACCCAGACAGCACATCTTCGAAACAGGAGGTAGAAGAAATTGCATATTTTGAATGCAGCCACGTAGCTCCTTTAAATTTGTATTTTTGGGTTCCTTAGGGCTTGCTGACAAATAATATGTAAAACGTTACGCAAATAGTCCAGGAATTAATAAATTATACCCAAAATAAAATATTGGGGGTGCCTGACAGCATAAAATCATTTTTGCTCATAAGATTTTTTTTTAACGTGTTTGAAAAAAATTTACGTTACAGAAATAGCCTACCATGTAAACTCCAAATTGATTGGAGCGCAACAAATGAAAGCCTAACCACGATTGGTCGGGCTATAAATACTATCTTGGTTGTTAGGGGAAACGGGGAAAGGTAACATTTTTTCAAACACTTGTCGAAACGGGGCTCATTGGTCAGACTCGCTGATATACACACTTGGGAGCGTTAGTTCGAAACCACTTGTTTAAATAAGATTGATAAAGCATCAGTGCGTTGAAGCCAGCTTATATTTGGCTAAATAAAAGCCTGGAAGATAAGCAGATGGGAATTTGTGCCAGTTTGTGCCAGAATTCATTGCTAATCAACGTATCTGTGTTTATTCGTATGAATTGTGGTAAGCTTGAACCATTCAATATCTTTTAATGAAAATTGAATGTGAATTGTTGATTTATGCCTGTATATATATGTGTAGTTCAGTGGCCAACGTGAGGTAAAGCCTGTAATGCTCCAGCCTGAACAGAGGGTGTCGGAGAGAAGTAAAACGGCATGGAATGGCCAAACAGTACACTGACACCTGGATGATTGAATAGAAAGAAATAATGCTGGAATTGCAGAGGCGTAGTAACCATTAAGAAGGGTAATACTGGAATAAAGTATTTCAAATGAAGCTGACAGTTGGCCTAATGCTCTGAACTCAATGTTTGTGCTGTGTTGTGATCAGTGTAACAAGAGAGTTTAAGTTAGTTATGAAGTAGAAGGTACATCCTTCTTGATTTCAGGGACAGTGGTCTTGATGGTACTGAGCAGCACCTGGTCAGAGCTTTGCTGAATCCAGTGTCGGACAGCATACTCCTTGGTCCTTTTAGCTATCAGTGAGGTGTCTCCAGAGCCCAGAGGAGAATTCGAGCAGAGGAGTCCTTTCCTGCCGCCATCACGCCAGATAAGCTAACTTGGCCAGCTGAGCTCAACATTATGTCCCCTCATCTTGAACTGACTTTGTAAAATTAACATTAAGAGGGGAATTTACTTGTCTTAAAATCAGGAACTGTGAACATCTCCAATACTAGTCCCTAAAGACAAACTATTGAAGTCATGATGACAAATACCAACAGAGCTTAAACAAAACAAAACCAGTATTACCTCATTTTACTACTACACAACTGACACCCATAGAACATTTGTAATAATATATGTCACTACAATATTCATATTAAATACATTCTGTACATAACTTGTAATTTAAATTGATTGTGATTCCTGGTTCCCTTGTAGTTGAATCAGGACACATATTCATTCATGCCAGTAATGAATACATATTGTTATTTGAAAAGTTACGAGTGACTTCTTTAAGATATTCTCATAGAGTGTTATATGTATGTGAGTGTCACAGTGTTGTTAAGAGTAGTGGATTAAATTAAATTGTTTATCTGTCTGTTGTTGTGACTTACACTTCATCATACACATACCCTAGACACATAACGTAGCATCACACTATTCCAGAATAATTCTGACTGAGATATAGAGATATGTGGTAGCAAGTAAGGTTATATATAATACACTACTCTTATTAGATATATATACCTTTGTCATGAAATATTCTAATCCACATATATAAATTATTAGGTAAATATGAAGCCTAACAAATAAAATTAATAAAGAGAAGAGCAATGGTAAAATGACAGTGCTGTCACAAGGAATGTACTCGAAATCCCCCTTGTTTTCTGCTTCGTCTGCAAATTGTAACGCTTTCACGTTGATATAAAAGCTTACTGTATTATACCCGCTTTCTTCAATGAAACGTGTGCTGTATTTCTTGGAAAAAACATTGAGAGACTGCGTAATGACCTAAATTAATCCTAACATTAATTATATTACGTTACCAAAACGAACGAACAGATGGACAAAAGGATAGCGAGAGGGGAGGGCTGAAAATCAGGAACGCATGCAACACGCGACGCGCGATATACAAATGCTGGCATCACGCGTGTAAGTCTACAAGCACTAACTTTTTCAGACGGACAGTGATAAAATACACTACCCTTTCCCAGAGTTAGGTTTATAAATCATAACAAACTCTTATTAGAACAGACAACATTAGATGGGTTTACGGTTGAAAACATAACAGTACCCAGACAGCACATCTTCCAAACAGGAGGTAGTAGAAAATACATATTTTGAACGCAGCCACGTAGCTCTTTTAAAGTGGGAAAATTGGGTTCCTTAGGGCTTGCTGACAAATAATATGTAAAACGTTACGCCAATAGTCCAGGAATTAATAAATTATACCCAAAATAAAATAGTGAGGCTGCCTGACAGCATGAAATCATTTCTGCTCATAAAATTTTTTTATAACGTGTTTGAAAAAAAAAACCTTACGTTACATAAATAGCCTACCATGTAAACTCCAAATTGATTGGAGCGCAACAAATGAAAGCCTAACCACGATTGGTCGGGCTATAAATACTATCTTGGTTGTTAGGGGAGACGGGAAAAGATAACATTTTTTCAAACACTTGTCGAAACGTGGCTCATTGGCCAGTCTCGCTGATATACACACTTGGGAGCGTTAGTTCGAGACCACTTGTTTAAAATAGCTTGATAAAGCATCAGTGCGTTGAAGCCAGCATATATTTGGCTCAATAAAAGCCTGGAACATAGGCAGATGGAAGTTTGTGCCAGTTTGTGCCAGAATTCATTGCTAATCAACGTATCTGTGTTATTCGTATGAATTGTGGGACAGTGGTCTTGATGTACTGAGCAGTACCTGGGCAGAGATTTGCTGAATCCAGAGTCGGACAGCATACTCCTTGGTCTTTTTAGCTATCAGTGAGGTGTCTCCTGAGCCCAGAGGAGAATTCGAACAGAGGAGTCCTCTCCTGCCGCCATCACTCAAGATAAGCAGAGTTGGCCAGCTGAGCTCAACATTATGTCCCCTCATCTTGAAATAACTTTATAAAATCAACATTAAGAGGGGAATTTACTTGTCTTAAAATCAGGAACTGTGAACATCTCCAATAATAGTCCCTAAAGACAAACTATTGAAGTCATGATGACCAATACCAACAGAGCTTGAACAAAACAAAACCAGTATTACCTCATTTTACTACTACACAACTGACACACATAGAACATTTGTACTAATATATGTCACTACAATATTCATATTAAATACATTCTGTACATAACTTGTAATTTAAATTGATTGTGATTCCTGGTTCCCTTGTAGTTGAATCAGGACACATATTCATTCATGCCAGTAATGAATACATATTGTTATTTGAAAGTTTATTAGTGACTCTTTTAAGATATCTTTGTAGAGTGTTATATGTATGTGAGTGTCACCGTGTTGTCAAGAGTAGTGGATTAAATTAAATTGTTTATCTGTCTGTTGTTGTGACTTACACTTCACCATACTCATACCCTAGACACATAACGTAGCATCACACTATTCCAGAATAATTCTGACTGAGATATATAGATATGTGGTAGCAAGTAAGGTTATATATATAATATACTACTCTTATTAGATATATATATACCTTCACAGCTGATCTCAGTCAGTACACTAAGTCCCTTATAAATATTTATAACATCCCACTTCACCACATATATTGGGGTCTCGCTCTTGGGATTTTGAATCTTTAACTATTAAAAATATTGGGGGTAATTCACTTCAGGGAATATAAGAATTAAAAGGTATCCTTGGGTGGAATTAAATAAAGTTGAGCTCACGGTGCCTGTGTTGTCCATTAGAGATTGAATAGTTGGTTAGACATTGTATTAAGTTACCTGATAGACAATGGCGGACCTGGCCAAATTTCGATCTGCTGCGGTTCAGACTGCAAAAGAGTTAGGATTAGATGGGCAAGTTATGGTTGCCTATGTTACTACGGAATGTGACAAATTTATTGAACGCGAAGAAAGAAGGTTTGAAGCCGAAAGAAAGTTAGAGGCTGACAAGGAAATTAAGAGGTTGCAGATTGAGGCTGAGGCTAAGAAATTGGAGGCAGAAGAAAGAAGACAGGCTGCAGAAAGGGAAGCAGAAAGAGAAGAGAAGAAAGTAGCTGCAGAAGAAAGAAGATTGACTGCAGAGAGGGAAGCAGAAAAGGAGGAGAAAAGATTACAAAGGGAACATGAGTTACGACTAAGGGAGTTTGAGTTTCAAGGCCATGCTCCTGAAAATGGTGCCAGTCCTTTTGCCTCTGATGCTACGGTTACTCAAGGAGCCCCAATCTCAGCTATGAATTTTCATTTAGATCATTTTGTTGAGAAAGACGATGATATTGAGAGCTATATAAATAGGTATGAACTATTAGCTACCACGTATGGGTTAGAGAGAGAAAGGTGGAGCTTAAAGTTATCTCAGGGACTTCGTGGGGCAGCTTATGAAGTTTTTGCAAAAATGAGCAGAGGTGATCAGGAAAATTATGACATGCTAAAGCAGGCTCTTTTGTTAAGGTATGAAAAGAATGCAGAGTTTTACAGGAAAAAATTTAGGAATGCTAAACTACTGTCAGGTGAAACATATCACCAGTTCTCTGCACGAATAGAGACATACTTGGAGAAATGGACTTCTCTGGGGAAAACCCAAGATCTTAAGGAAATGGTCCTTATAGAGCAACTAAGAGAGTCCATGGCTCCAGACCTGAGAAAGTTTCTCATGGAACAAGGGTGCAGAGAGGCTGGGTGAGTTGCTAAATGTTGCTGAAAGGTATCAAGCAGCTCAAGCAGAGGTAACAGGTAATAAAAAGAAACAGGTGGACAACTTTAGGGCACCACAGAACTTTAATAAATTTGATCCTAGGGATCAAAATAAAGGTAAGCACCAATTTGATAGGCCACGGTATGACAATAAAAATAAATTCCCACAATTCGATGAAAGGAAATATGATGAAAGAAAATCTTTCAACCAAGGAAAAAGGTGGTGTAAGAATTGTCAGATGGACAATCATGACACTGACCGTTGCAGAAGGAAACCTGTGTATATGGCAACCCTTCAGGTCAGGTCGACCTCAAGACAGGAGGAGGATATTATGTTAGATACCACTCCAGAAGAGATGAGGAAGGCACAGGCTGGGGATAAAACACTCAAGCCTTGTTTCAGAAAATTGTCAACTTGTCATACAACTCCAGGCAAGGGAGATTTTTACATGAAAAACAAGTTGATGTATAGGAAGGCCGGAACTAGATCCCATGGTCACGGACAGCTGGTTCTTCCAAAAAGATATAGGACAGACTTAATAAGGAGCCTACATGTGAAACCAGATGGGGACCATGAGAAGATAGGTACCATCATTCAAAAGGTGGCTCACAATTATTATTGGCCCAACGCAAGATGGGACATTGAGAATTTTGTAGAAAGGTGTAGCATAGCACATGAGGGAACACCCACAAGTGGGAACATGGATCAGGACCTGGACACGCCCCGGAGCAAAATCAGGCCTAACAATAAAAAGAAAAATAGATTTGATAAAGTGGACCAAATGGAATGGGAAGCCCCTTTTCACGGACAAGCTTCACTTAACTGTTTTACAATGGCCACTATGCGGAGAGTGCAAAAAGATGTCTTACCCCAGGATAAGCCGAAAATCCCTCAATCGGACTTAAACAAACTGGAGGAAGAGGATGTAGAGAGGAAATCTCTCATCAAGAATTTTAAGAGGGGAGACAGCCCCAAAAGAAAAATTGGTAGCGGTCGTTTTGTGAATGATAATTCTGGGAGGAAAAATCATCACTATAAAGCTTCAAGTGGAAGAGACCATACCGGTGCATGGACAAATAGGTCCACACAATAAAAGGTCCACTTGAAGCTTTGTTAAGAACGTGGACTGATGAAAAGGCAGAGGAAAACATTACATCTTCATACCAATATGTGAATGAGCTGACCACTCGGTTAAAAACTGGCTGGAAACTTGCCAATGAAAATTTGAAACAAGCCAGGAAGAAACATGCTGCCTATTATAACAGGAAGGCGAAAGACAGAAATTTGGCTGTGGGAGAGAAAGTACTGCTTCTTTTGCCTGGAAGTCAGAATAAGTTACAAATTGGATGGCAGGGTCCATATACAGTTCTAGAGAAGGTGTCTAGAACAAATTATAAGATAGATAAGAAGGGGAAAGAAAAAATCTATCATGTGAATCTCCTGAAGAAATATTTGGAAAGAGAACATCAGGAAGAGACACACTTGTTGACCTTGTCCATCGCCATGGAGATGAAAAAGGAACCACTTTCATCATTTGAATATCCATTACACCCCTGTGAGACAGCAGCACAGGTGAAAATCAGTACACATTTAACGAAAACTCAGAAAGAGAGAGTGCAACAGGTTCTAAATAATCATGCAGAGGTGTTAACAGACCGACCAGGGCATACAAACCTATTGGAATATGATATGAAACTCATAGACTCCACACCTGTCTGTATGAAACCATATTCGATTCCGTTTGCTAAGGAAAAAGCTTTGAAGGAAGAGATAGACTATCTGTTGAAGGAAGGAATTATTTCGCACAGTGAGTCTTCGTATAGTTCCGGTGTTGTACTCTTAAGGAAGCCCTCTGGAGAACATAGACTCTGTATAGATTACAGGAGACTGAATGCTATTACAGAAGGACAGGTGGATCCATTGCCGGATACAAATCAGCTGTTTGCCAGGCTAAATAAAGCTAAATATTTCTCAAAAGTGGATCTGAGTAAAGGATACTATCAGATTCCAGTAAAGCCTGAGGTTAGACCATACCTAGCTTTTAGTACCTCAGAAGGACACTATGAGTTTAATAGATTGCCATTTGGATTGAAGAATGCGCCTAGTGTCTTCTCTAGAATGATGAGAAAATTATTGGATCCTCTGAATAATCCCTGTATAACAAATTTTATGGATGATATCCTTATAGCAACAGAAACATTTGAGGAACACATTGACTCTCTGAACATGCTGTTTGATCGACTTAGGGAGGCAAATTTAACAGCCCGACCAACCAAATGTTGCGTTGGATGTAAAGAATTGGAATTTTTGGGACACACAGTTTATCAGGGAAACATGACCCCTGACCCAAAGAATTTAGAGAAACTACAGAAAGCCCCGAGACCACAAACCAAGAAGGACGTGAGATCCTTTGTCTCATTATGTGGTTTCTACCAGAAGTATATCAAAAACTTTAATTCCATATGTGCACCTTTAACGGAATTGACACGTAAAGGACTTCCAGATCGCATTACATGGACACCACAATGTGAAATGACTTACCAAGAATTGAAGGAAAAGCTCACAAGTAAACCCATTTTGAAATTACCTGACTTAAGTCAAGAATTCATAGTAAGGACGGATGCAAGTAATATTGGGTTAGGTGCAACTTTACTACAGAAATCAGATGCATTGGATGGGGAATTAAGCCCAGTGGCATATGCTAGCAGAAAGTTGAATAAAGCTGAAATCAACTACTCAACTAACGAAAAAGAATGTCTTGCAGTAATATGGGCAATAAAGAAATTCAATATTTATCTATATGGGAAGGCATTTAAGTTGCAAACTGACCACAAACCTTTATCGTTCTTAGCACAGGCTAAGCATGAGAACTCTAGGTTACTCCGATGGTCTTTGCTTCTGGCTCCATATAATTTTAGCATTGAATATATATCTGGAAAAACCAATCTGGGAGCGGATTTTTTAAGCCGCCATCCGTGTGATGAGAATCACCGTAAACCCCAGAAATAATAATAAATTTCTCTATGTGTATATAGAATAAAGGACTGACATATAATGTCTGTTTTAAGAGGGGAGGTGTCATGAAATATTCTAATCCACATATATAAATTATTAGGTAAATATGAAGCCTAACAAATAAAATTAATAAAGAGAAGAGCAATGGTAAAATGACAGTGCTGTCACAAGGAATGTACTCGAAATCCCCTTGTTTTCTGCTTCGTCTGCAAATTGTAACGCTTTCACGTTGATATAAAAGCTTACTGTATTATACCCGCTTTCTTCAATGAAACGTGTGCTGTATTTCTTGGAAAAAACATTGAGAGACTGCGTAATGACCTAAATTAATCCTAACATTAATTATATTACGTTACCAAAACGAACGAACAGATGGACAAAAGGATAGCGAGAGGGGAGGGCTGAAAATCAGGAACGCATGCAACACGCGACGCGCGATATACAAATGCTGGCATCACGCGTGTAAGTCTACAAGCACTAACTTTTTCAGACGGACAGTGATAAAATACACTACCCTTTCCCAGAGTTAGGTTTATAAATCATAACAAACTCTTATTAGAAAAGATAACATTAGATGGGTTTACGGTTGAAAACATAACAGTACCCAGACAGCACATCTTCCAAACAGGAGGTAGTAGAAAATACATATTTTGAACGCAGCCACGTAGCTCTTTTAAAGTGGGAAAATTGGGTTCCTTAGGGCTTGCTGACAAATAATATGTAAAACGTTACGCCAATAGTCCAGGAATTAATAAATTATACCCAAAATAAAATAGTGAGGCTGCCTGACAGCATGAAATCATTTCTGCTCATAAAATTTTTTTATAACGTGTTTGAAAAAAAAACCTTACGTTACATAAATAGCCTACCATGTAAACTCCAAATTGATTGGAGCGCAACAAATGAAAGCCTAACCACGATTGGTCGGGCTATAAATACTATCTTGGTTGTTAGGGGAGACGGGAAAAGATAACATTTTTTCAAACACTTGTCGAAACGTGGCTCATTGGCCAGTCTCGCTGATATACACACTTGGGAGCGTTAGTTCGAGACCACTTGTTTAAAATAGCTTGATAAAGCATCAGTGCGTTGAAGCCAGCATATATTTGGCTCATTAAAAGCCTGGAACATAGGCAGATGGAAGTTTGTGCCAGTTTGTGCCAGAATTCATTGCTAATCAACGTATCTGTGTTATTCGTATGAATTGTGGGACAGTGGTCTTGATGTACTGAGCAGTACCTGGGCAGAGATTTGCTGAATCCAGAGTCGGACAGCATACTCCTTGGTCTTTTTAGCTATCAGTGAGGTGTCTCCTGAGCCCAGAGGAGAATTCGAACAGAGGAGTCCTCTCCTGCCGCCATCACTCAAGATAAGCAGAGTTGGCCAGCTGAGCTCAACATTATGTCCCCTCATCTTGAAATAACTTTATAAAATCAACATTAAGAGGGGAATTTACTTGTCTTAAAATCAGGAACTGTGAACATCTCCAATAATAGTCCCTAAAGACAAACTATTGAAGTCATGATGACCAATACCAACAGAGCTTGAACAAAACAAAACCAGTATTACCTCATTTTACTACTACACAACTGACACACATAGAACATTTGTACTAATATATGTCACTACAATATTCATATTAAATACATTCTGTACATAACTTGTAATTTAAATTGATTGTGATTCCTGGTTCCCTTGTAGTTGAATCAGGACACATATTCATTCATGCCAGTAATGAATACATATTGTTATTTGAAAGTTTATTAGTGACTCTTTTAAGATATCTTTGTAGAGTGTTATATGTATGTGAGTGTCACCGTGTTGTCAAGAGTAGTGGATTAAATTAAATTGTTTATCTGTCTGTTGTTGTGACTTACACTTCACCATACTCATACCCTAGACACATAACGTAGCATCACACTATTCCAGAATAATTCTGACTGAGATATATAGATATGTGGTAGCAAGTAAGGTTATATATATAATATACTACTCTTATTAGATATATATATACCTTCACAGCTGATCTCAGTCAGTACACTAAGTCCCTTATAAATATTTATAACATCCCACTTCACCACATATATTGGGGTCTCGCTCTTGGGATTTTGAATCTTTAACTATTAAAAATATTGGGGGTAATTCACTTCAGGGAATATAAGAATTAAAAGGTATCCTTGGGTGGAATTAAATAAAGTTGAGCTCACGGTGCCTGTGTTGTCCATTAGAGGTTGAATGGTTGGTTAGACATTGTATTAAGTTACCTGATAGACAATGGCGGACCTGGCCAAATTTCGATCTGCTGCGGTTCAGACTGCAAAAGAGTTAGGATTAGATGGGCAAGTTATGGTTGCCTATGTTACTACGGAATGTGACAAATTTATTGAACGCGAAGAAAGAAGGTTTGAAGCCGAAAGAAAGTTAGAGGCTGACAAGGAAATTAAGAGGTTGCAGATTGAGGCTGAGGCTAAGAAATTGGAGGCAGAAGAAAGAAGACAGGCTGCAGAAAGGGAAGCAGAAAGAGAAGAGAAGAAAGTAGCTGCAGAAGAAAGAAGATTGACTGCAGAGAGGGAAGCAGAAAAGGAGGAGAAAAGATTACAAAGGGAACATGAGTTACGACTAAGGGAGTTTGAGTTTCAAGGCCATGCTCCTGAAAATGGTGCCAGTCCTTTTGCCTCTGATGCTACGGTTACTCAAGGAGCCTCAATCTCAGCTATGAATTTTCATTTAGATCATTTTGTTGAGAAAGACGATGATATTGAGAGCTATATAAATAGGTATGAACTATTAGCTACCACGTATGGGTTAGAGAGAGAAAGGTGGAGCTTAAAGTTATCTCAGGGACTTCGTGGGGCAGCTTATGAAGTTTTTGCAAAAATGAGCATAGGTGATCAGGAAAATTATGACATGCTAAAGCAGGCTCTTTTGTTAAGGTATGAAAAGAATGCAGAGTTTTACAGGAAAAAATTTAGGAATGCTAAACTACTGTCAGGTGAAACATATCACCAGTTCTCTGCACGAATAGAGACATACTTGGAGAAATGGACTTCTCTGGGGAAAACCCAAGATCTTAAGGAAATGGTCCTTATAGAGCAACTAAGAGAGTCCATGGCTCCAGACCTGAGAAAGTTTCTCATGGAACAAGGTGCAGAGAGGCTGGGTGAGTTGCTAAATGTTGCTGAAAGGTATCAAGCAGCTCAAGCAGAGGTAACAGGTAATAAAAAGAAACAGGTGGACAACTTTAGGGCACCACAGAACTTTAATAAATTTGATCCTAGGGATCAAAATAAAGGTAAGCACCAATTTGATAGGCCACGGTATGAAAATAAAAATAAATTCCCACAATTCGATGAAAGGAAATATGATGAAAGAAAATCTTTCAACCAAGGAAAAAGGTGGTGTAAGAATTGTCAGATGGAAGTTGATGTATAGGAAGACTGGAACTAGATCCCATGGTCACGGACAGCTGGTTCTTCCAAAAAGATATAGGACAGACTTAATAAGGAGCCTACATGTGAAACCAGATGGGGACCATGAGAAGATAGGTACCATCATTCAAAAGGTGGCTCACAATTATTATTGGCCCAAAGCAAGATGGGACATTGAGAATTTTGTAGAAAGGTGTAGCATAGCACATGAGGGAACACCCACAAGTGGGAACATGGATCAGGACCTGGACACGCCACGGGGCAAAATCAGGCCTGACAATAAAAAGAAAAATAGATTTGATAAAGTGGACCAAATGGAATGGGAAGCCCCTTTTCACGGACAAGCTTCACTTAACTGTTTTACAATGGCCACTATGCGGAGAGTGCAAAAAGATGTCTTACCCCAGGATAAGCCGAAAATCCCTCAATCGGACTTAAACAAACTGGAGGAAGAGGATGTAGAGAGGAAATCTCTCATCAAGAATTTTAAGAGGGGAGAAAGCCCCAAAAGAAAAATTGGTAGCGGTCGTTTTGTGAATGATAATTCTGGGAGGAAAAATCATCACTATAAAGCTTCAAGTGGAAGAGACCATACCGGTGCATGGACAAATAGGTCCACACAATTAAAGGTCCATATGTAGCTTTGTTAAGAACGTGGACTGATGAAAAGGCAGAGGAAAACATTACATCTTCATACCAATATGTGAATGAGCTGACCACTCGGTTAAAAACTGGCTGGAAACTTGCCAATGAAAATTTGAAACAAGCCAGGAAGAAACATGCTGCCTATTATAACAGGAAGGCGAAAGACAGAAATTTGGCTGTGGGAGAGAAAGTACTGCTTCTTTTGCCCGGGAGTCAGAATAAGTTACAAATTGGATGGCAGGGTCCATATACAGTTCTAGAGAAGGTGTCTAGAACAAATTATAAGATAGATAAGAAGGGGAAAGAAAAAAATCTATCATGTGAATCTCCTGAAGAAATATTTGGAAAGAGAACATCAGGAAGAGACACACTTGTTGACCTTGTCCATCGCCATGGAGATGAAAAAGGAACCACTTTCATCATTTGAATATCCATTACACCCCTGTGAGACAGCAGCACAGGTGAAAATCAGTACACATTTAACGAAAACTCAGAAAGAGAGAGTGCAACAGGTTCTAAATAATCATGCAGAGGTGTTAACAGACCGACCAGGGCATACAAACCTATTGGAATATGATATGAAACTCATAGACTCCACACCTGTCTGTATGAAACCATATTCGATTCCGTTTGCTAAGGAGAAAGCTTTGAAGGAAGAGATAGACTATCTATTGAAGGAAGGAATTATTTCGCACAGTGAGTCTTCGTATAGTTCCGGTGTTGTACTCTTAAGGAAGCCCTCTGGAGAACATAGACTCTGTATAGATTACAGGAGACTGAATGCTATTACAGAAGGACAGGTGGATCCATTGCCGGATACAAATCAGCTGTTTGCCAGACTAAATAAAGCTAAATATTTCTCAAAAGTGGATCTGAGTAAAGGATACTATCAGATTCCAGTAAAGCCTGAGGTTAGACCATACCTAGCTTTTAGTACCTCAGAAGGACACTATGAGTTTAATAGATTGCCATTTGGATTGAAGAATGCGCCTAGTGTCTTCTCTAGAATGATGAGAAAATTATTGGATCCTCTGAATAATCCCTGTATAACAAATTTTATGGATGATATCCTTATAGCAACAGAAACATTTGAGGAACACATTGACTCTCTGAACATGCTGTTTGATCGACTTAGGGAGGCAAATTTAACAGCCCGACCAACCAAATGTTGCGTTGGATGTAAAGAATTGGAATTTTTGGGACACACAGTTTATCAGGGAAACATGACCCCTGACCCAAAGAATTTAGAGAAAACTACAGAAAGCCCCGAGACCACAAACCAAGAAGGACGTGAGATCCTTTGTCTATTATGTGGTTTCTACCAGAAGTATATCAAAAAACTTTAATTTCCATATGTGCACCTTTAACGGAATTGACACGTAAAGGACATCCAGATCGCATTACATGGACACCACAAT
>JAMPIV010006637.1:0-64158 GCA_024509875.1 Oreohelix idahoensis
CATAACAAGTCGGGCCCGGAAGCGATTATGTACCCTGTGTCTGCCACATGTGTCACACAGACAGTAATCGCGTATTATCAGTTGGTTCAATCTAAACGCGCCGGCGACTATTCTTATCTCATTTACTCGCAGCAAAGCTAGGATATAAACATTACCTGCAAGGAGTGTCACAAATGTTTGAACATACAAACTACTTACCCCTTAGCCGATTAATTGAGAAGAAATTGGTACTTTTAAAAGTACTTAAATACAAATCAGTACCACAAATGTACCGATACTGCCGAAGAGAAAAAACAAAGATCGTGAAGAGGTCGTCCATTTCGTCCACTCGCTGCAATGGCCATCTCTAACTCAAGAGCAGAGCCAGGCACTCATTTACAGCTTCGGTAGACTGCAGAATGAAGCTACCTCGTTTGGAACTCGATAATTTTGCCTCCAGAAGCAATCGCACTAACTACTGTGTCACTCGGTGCTTTAGGCAGGTTAAACGAAGGACATTTATGAAGCGTATTACATTCTAGCATGCATTTGGACAGAAGAATAGTAACAACCAAAGTTGTAGAAGGTCCTCTATTAATGACAGCTCATGACGCAGCATAGAGAACAGAGAAAGCCGAAAGGAGTCTGGGCTTATGACTCACAGGGATAAAAAAGAAAATATTTGTCTTTGAGCGGACAGCACAGGACCAAAGCAGACATATACACCTCATGGAGTTGAAGAGTCAAGAAGAACTGATGGGTGTAGTTAAGTTGTGAGGATTTTTTACTGCTGTTGTATGTCTCTTAAATAACGGGTTAACGTACATCTTGCATAAAACGTATAATTACCAGAGATATATGGAGCAGAGAAGAAAGACACGAGAAGAATAAGAGTGAGGGAGAAGAGAGATCACAAATAGATAAAAAAGAAGAAATACAATAGAGGAAATAGAAAGTAGAAGAGAGAAGAGACACAAAAATAAGAAAGTAGGTAACAGGGAGAAAAGTAGACAGGTGTCGTACGGTAGGTTAATTGTTTTATTGTGCCCGTCTAAGTAAAGCGTGAATGTTGACAGATAACCGATAAATGTATAGAAAATAGATTTCACAGTTGGTAGGTTGAGGGAAAGATATGTCTCTGGGGTGAGTAGGTTTCTCTCCTCCAGACTATCCGTACAACTGTGCTTTGTTTATAAGCCTTCCTATCTAAAATAAGACAAGTTACTCTACACATACAACACA
The DNA here is from genome assembly GCA_024509875.1 of Oreohelix idahoensis. Classification (NCBI taxonomy): domain Eukaryota; kingdom Metazoa; phylum Mollusca; class Gastropoda; order Stylommatophora; family Oreohelicidae; genus Oreohelix; species Oreohelix idahoensis. Next base: position 1,222 of record JAMPIV010006637.1, read on the forward strand.
ATGTGACAACAAGACACACACACGTGAAAAACTAAGTATAAATGGGTATGGGTCTGACCAACGAACAAAGTCAAATTTCTTTGTTGTTTATTATCACTAAACTGGTTACAACATCAATACTCAAAGGATACCAAGAAATCATTTACATATAGAGGAAATAAAGAAGAATGATGCGCCTTCCCCAACCGTATGGAGAAAACCCAAAACTATTAACCCAAAGGTTGAAGGTTAGCACTTGGTTACAGAATAAAAACAGTTCTTGGTACAATATAAGACCAATTAAAGTAAACAACAATCAGACAACCAAATTAATAGATATTTCCCAGCAAGAACAAGAAAATCATCACGCACTCACTCACTCAGTGGCCACCTCTCACTCTCTTACCTAGAGTCTTTTACCCGTGGGTCTGTGATATCCCTTGGTAACAGATTATTCAAACATAATCCCTATTTCACTGTGATTTAATATACCACTCCAGCTGTCAAAGATACAAATTGGCCCCAGATCATCCCAAAAAGAAAAACAAATGAGGTGAACGCCGAATATGTTACTTTCCTTGATTAATCCTGTAGCAATATAAAATCGTAAAGGTTATCGTCACTGTTCTTAACTATCACTTTTCCTCCGATGGGGTGCACAGGGGAATATAAGTCTAGACACAGGAACTTCAACTGAATAAAATCGTCGCGACAACGCTTGCAGTGTATGGGCGGGCGGGGAAAAACAGGCTTGTTTCCCGCTCGGTCTGGAACTTCTATCTGGATACAGGTGTCATTACAAATAGGCGAATAGTGTGAGAATCCTTGATGTTTACGAATTAAGAGAGGGGGAGACTTCTAGTATCTCGATAAATCCGGTTTGCTTCAAATGTAAAAAATGACGATGATGGATTTGTATATCGGCCGACTCTTTGCCAGAGCGCCGGTCCTGCACAGTGTATAAAAATAGGTACTCCACTGGAATACAACTGTCAGGTGTCGGGGGAAAATAATGATGTTATCAGGTGTACGCCACTTGTGGGGCTGTTAAAAATAATATCCTGGATTTGGTCAGTCCAGTATTTATGATTTTCAGTCACAGTATATGATCGGGCTAGTACACACTTATAAATGATAAAGAAATAAAGACCGCTGGTCGTCCGCTTGGGATCAGGTCTGCGAAAAATACAAGAAAACATTTGTAGAAAATGCTCCCATTCTATGTAAATATATATATATATATGGACGGAGACAAGACAATCTCTCATCCACTCTGTCAATCCTGACGAATTGAGAAGATACACGGTGTTTGCCCACAGACGTCGCTGGCCGCTGATTTGGTTAAGACCAAGTCGATGATGACTCGCCAGCCCGTCTCGCAGCTGGCGGTCAATCGCACAGTGTGTTATTATTTTTCTCACAATACGCAACACGTAACATAATCACCTGTCATTTAGTTAGCTATTAAATTGACGGTGTCTGTTACTTTGTCGTATAGGCATTAAAAATATAATAGACGCTATAATAACAAAAATTACAAATGAAATATAACATGTATTCTTTTCTCCCACTGTCAGTCGTCTGACGCCTCTAAGTCTGGTCTGATTAACAGTCGTGTTTATCTCTCTCTCCTGGAGAGTTAAGTGCCGCGTCGGTCTACACTGTAAACATAATTACGGTCTCGTCTTAGTTATGTAGCCGTGGTGTGGCGTGGTCTAACATTTTACTAAATATCTGGTTATGAAAATCGCTACGCGCTATTTTATTTAATACGCCTTACTAGCGAGAAAAATCGAAGCGAAGTATAAGTGTTTAACTTTAAATGCTATCACCGTGAAATACTTCTAATACTTAGAACTATTTTCCTCTTACGAGAAATACATAATTAAATCTCCACGAATCACTTATAAAACAATATCCAATAGAAATGGTTTTATAAACTGCGCGCTAGACTCTTCTGTCTGACGACTGATGGCTGGGTTTTAGAAACTGCAATATATATATATATATATATATATATATATATATATTATATATATATATATATATATATATATATATATATATATATATATATATATATCATAGATTGCTCTTGATCTCTAATGGCGTTATTTCGCACTCTTGTGTGGGACAGAAATTCAGGAGCTATAGTTATCAAGATGAAAGTCTTTACGTTTCAGTCTTCCAGAGTTTCTCATCTGGAGCTTTGAGCGATATTAAAAGACTTTTTGTTCTCCTAGCGGGTTTCCCTTAGAATTCCCGTGTTCACGATCAAAGAAGAATAGAGGGTTTCTAGATTTTCCCTGAATGAACTTCAAAGGGATCTGTTCCGTTTCCTCCACGTGCTGTCTGTCTGTCGAGTATTATATGATTGACAGATAAGCTCGCGTGAGTGGAACAAAGTATAACCAAAGCGTGGTTTATTTCCTGCTATGACTGACAGGTCACGAAGATTGTAAACATTGCGTTAGCCCGTGTTTAAAGAAAGGAGGGCGGGAACAAAAGGGTGAGCTGCAGAAGAGACAGGACAGGTAGTATAATGAATGTTTTTAGCTAGCAAATCAGAGAGCAGCTATTAGGTTACAATAGGTTCTTAGATTACTGTAGACTCTTTTCCATTACACGTCACAACTGGTCATAGAGAAAATATGCCTTTTATACAGGCTTTTCTTTAACTTGCAACGTATGTCACTCTTCTTGTCACCTTCAAATCTTGCAAAAACGATTTTTCAATCACTTCCAGATGAGCATATAGCTCTGAAAACTTGGCATAGTTGTGTATTCCCCATGACAATATAATAATCAGTCCTAAAAATAATAAAATGAGTAAAATTAATATTATTTTTTTTTGGTTTGTATTGTATCATCAATGAATTGGGTGATAACTGCAAATAATCTAGGTGTATTCTTTCCAACAAGATTGTCTCTCTTGAGAGAAAAATTGAAACTTCTTCCCCCCTTTTCCACACACACACTGTCGCACGCGCGTGCACAGACATACACACAACTGACAACTACATTTAAAAAAAAATTAATTTACAACTCTTATCAAAATTTTAAAAAAAGATTAAACGAAAAAAAAATATTAACTTTCCGTGTAATTTATTGAATAATGAAATCCGCCTCCTGTGCTCTGGACTCGTTTATCGCAAACTGATAATGTCATTGGCGGATCGGTTACATTTGACTTAAATTTAAAAACAAAAAAAAAACAAAAAAAAACACTGAAAAGAAGAAAATATTTAAACAAATATTTTAAACATAGGCTTTTAATGCACTAAAAAGCCACAAATAATTTTTCAAAAAGTTTATAGCTTGCAGTAAAAACATGTAACATCAAATTGACAAAAAGCATGGGGCGCCGATTCTACATTAAATTAACTTCTGATTTATATACTTCATTACACAAAACTTATGGATAAAATATATGATAAGCGCTTAAGCGCCCCAGGCTTGTTGTCTATTTGATGTTACAATTTTTTGACTGCAAGCTATAAACTCCTTGAAAAATTATTTGTGGCTTTTTTAGTGCATTAAAAGCCTGTGTTTTATATATATATATATATATATATATATATATATATATATATATATATATCTATATATATATATATATATATATATATATATATATATATATATATATATATAATTATATATATATTTTTTTTTTTTTTTTTAAATGTAGGTCACTTTTCTTAAATACGATTGTCTCTACCGGTGCTGGTCCACTTTGTCCCACATAGCACCCGGCCTTCTCTGAGGAAACAAATAAAAAAATAAGAGAACTGCTCACTCATGCATGTCGTAAACAGGCGACTAATATTATGTTATAGACGGGACTGGTAAACTGATCACGTAAACCAAAGTGCCATCAGCAACCAATACTGCGTGAGTATGTTCTCTGACGCCGGCTTCCTTCAAGGTGTCCAGTGTAGTGTAGTAGCTTCATGCACAGTAAGAAGGAAACAGAGAACTGACAGAGAGAGAGAGAGGCAGAGAGACAGAGAGAGAACGAGTATGTGTCCGCAGTGCTGCCTGAGGTCTCCAGGTAAAAAGTCATTAAATGATACCACACCTGAACATACGACAGCTTATTGTCCTTTTTTCCCACCTTGAAGTGTTACGCCTTTTTGTGGCGAGGCACGTCTTCTTAAACAATAGACATAGGTTCTTCGGTTTATATCGCACCGTAGTTACGTCAAAAAAAAAAGTGTAGCGTTGATGAATACTAAGCCTTGGAAAGGACTTTCAGCCCTTCAGCCAGAATGATGAAGCCCAGAAAAGTGCTAGCCCTAAAGAAGACCACTAGCACGCCACGGGACATGAGAGATTCCGCTGGTAACACAGCGTCTTCATCATTAGTTTTCTTTTCGCTCCTTGTGGACCACAGAGCCATCACTGCAGCAGGCACCTTTGCAGGAAACCATTATCAATGTATTCGTATGCTTTTTCAGTAGTCGTTTCTTAATCAATATGTTTTACGTCATGTGGTTGCCAGCTCCATGTTGAACCTCATAGTATACGCCTGTTACGACTTGTCTGAGAGCTGTAGCCCTAATTTGAGTGCTTGGTTGTTTGTTTGTTTGTTTGTTCTCATCAAATATCCATAGGAACTACACAGGGCTTCCTTAATTGTATTTTAGTCTAAATTCTATTGGTCAAGATATCTTTGGCGTGCTTCGCGGAATCAGCGTCATTTCGCAACGGGCCCACCCGTTCTTAAAGGCGAGGAACACTGACGTATATGGCGGTGAAAAGCAACCCACACACGGGAATTTTTTCTTGTACTGGGAAGCACCTGAAACATCCCAACCAAAACCTGGAACATTAAACAGACGCGAGCGTCTTTGTCACCACAAGCAAATAATGACTGTTGACTGAAGATTTTAACCAGTTGAAAGCGAATAACACACACGGACAACAATATATGTGGTGGGGGGGGGGGGGGGGGGGGGGGACACGCGCACTTTCGACGTGTGTGGGGGGAAAACGAGGAAGAATGTGGTAGAAGATGATGATTGTGGTGAGTATGATGATGGCGAGTGTGGCGGAGGAGGCTTGAAAGGATGGGGTGGAGGCGGCATGTGATTGAGAGCACAATGTAGAACAGGTAAAGGTACTTCTACAGCAGAAACTATTATAGGGGAGTGAAGTGTTAGAGATTTCACTGTACTAGGACCAGCTTTTTAATGAGCTCGGGGTGACTAATTCCCTTACTCGCTGCCTTTGCCTTCCCTAATCTAAGAGCAGCCAGGTACCTATTTACAGCTGGGTGGACTGGAAGGTGTCGCTTCATGAACTGGATGGTAAAAGGTGGAGAAGGCCGTTGATGAGAAAAAGCAAGATATAGCAGAAGAAGTATGTCGTTGAGAATGTGATGAAACTTGTGGATAAGACGATAAAAATTGTAAAGTAGATGTGTGTTGGGACGATGGATTTTAAAAAAGTATGTTGTGTTTTTGTTATTATTGTTGAATTATAATACCTAGTTCTTCTGTGGCCACTGTCTTCCCCTTCTTTACACTCTTTTATCACTCTCTCTCTCGCTCTCATCTATCCTACCTTTGATTAGCCTCCTACTGTACTCCGGCTTCTTGACAAGAAGGGACACGCCGATCTTGGAGTTGAGTACAGCCTTGATGCACTCCACGCATTCAATGAGGATGAGAGCGTCAGCCAGCGCAGTGACTCTCCGGCTAGCAAATGTATCCACACAATCCAGGAGTCTCTCTAGGCCTTCCTGGTCCAAAAATCCCTGCATCCATTCTTGGTTGGACGAGCGGAGTTTCTTCTTTACGCTGCTGAACGTTTGCACTGAAATCGATTCAAGATGGTAATGCTTCGAACGGTAAAAAGAAAAACAACATGTTTTCATCAAACATTAAAAAAAAAACCATTCAAATACAACCTAGTCTGGTAGTTAAAACTATCAATAAGACAATGAATTCATCTGTTCAAAATCTAACCTACACACTGTACTGTTTGTTACCGGGTATTGTTTGTTATCGTGTACTGTTTGTTACCGTGTACTGTTTGTTACCTCGTACTGTTTGTCATCGCGTACTGTTTGTCACCGCGTACTGTTTGTCACCGCGTACTGTTTATCACGTGTACTGTTTGTCACCTTGTACTGTTTGTCACCACGTAGTGTTTGAAACCGTGTACTGTTTATTATCGTCTACTATTTGTCACCGTGTACTGTTTATTACCGTGTACTGTTTGTCACCGTGTACTGTTTGTTACCGTGTACTGTTTGTTTTTGTTACCGTGTACTGTTTGTCACCGTGTACTGTCTGTTACCGTGCACTGTTTGTTACAGTGTAAAATTTGTTACAGTGTACAATTTGTTACCATGTACTATTTATCACCGTGTACTGCTTGTCACCTTGTACTGTTTTTTACCGTGTACTCTTTGTCGCCGCTTACTGTTTGTCACCGTGTACTGTTTGTCACCGCGTACAGTTTGTCACCGCGTACTGTTTGTTACCGTGTACTGTTTTTCAACACGTACTGTTTGTTACCGCGTACTGTTTGTCACCGCGTACTGTTTGTCACCGCGTACTGTTTGTCACCGTGTACTGTGTGTCATCACGTACTGTTTATCACCGCGTACTGTTTGCCAACCGCGTACTGTTTGTCACCTTGTTCTTTTTGTTATCTTTTACTGTTTGTCACCTTGTATTGTTTGTAATCGCTTTTCTACCAACATCAATTTCAGCGCTTGTCCTTGCTAATACCTGTTCAGTTATTTCACACCCTCGAGTGTTACAATCCATTGTGACTTATAATGGTCTATATCAGGCCTTCTATCGTGAACAGAGTTAGCTAGCGTTAAGGGCGAGGGAGAAACAGATTGTCGAACAAAACATATATTGTTGGAATGGAAATAAAAAACTATTTATATTGACAAGCATTCAAAAATTCAATTAGACAGTTAATCAGACATTCAGTCCGGGGAAAAGTGTGGTACGCAGGGGTGGGATCACTCACTTAGTCTAACAAGAAATACTGGAATGAGTTTTCAAACCAACTTTTAAAAACGTCCTTTAGTCTTTAACTGAGTCTATATAGCTGTCTTTCTTCTTCTTCTTCGTACACTCTCCGACGTCTACTTGAATGTTTTCAAAGAAAGCAGTAATCAGTTTGAGGCTATTTGAATCTCCGTAGAGATTTTTCACGAATGGTACCGTCGGCCACATATGTTACGCAACTTTGAAGCAGATGTTCAGCAGCAGTCATTTTATCAGTGCCACAGTTACACTGATCGGTAGTTCCTATCTTTATCTTGTTGAATAGATGGTACCTCAATCAGTTGTGGCTAGTGCGGAGTCTGAAGATTACCACTTGTTCTCTTCTGTTGAGCTGGTAGTATGCATCATTTTGTGTGTGACCTGGATGAGCTGTCATTCAATCAATGTATGTTTGTCTCATTTCTTTACTTCATTTTTTTAATCACAATTCAGCATCCAGTCGAGCACAGACATTCAACAAGGTTCCTCGTGGTTTCACTAAACAGGGCAGTAATGATAGCTGTGCAATTTACTTGATTGTCCGTCTGTTCATTATTTTGTTTCTCTTGAAACTCTGCAATATTCGGTTATGGCTCGTTAGGGGCCAAATGTTTATTTGTTTCCTTTGGATTCTTAAAAAATGTCTAATTTCATCTTAATTGTTTGCCGTGTGTAGTGGGTTTGATGGTATTGTATGATGGTGATATTACTAAATGTAATGTATGAGGCCAGCTGTGAAGGCTCCTGAGATAAAATGTAGTTGTGAATTGTCAGAAGGCCTTTCTTGCTACCACTACGACCTCACACTCAATTTTTTTTTCTTAATGAATGTAGCTATGTAAAATGTCTAGGGTAATGATATGTAATGTGGTGTGATAGTTATGGATACACCCACAGATATTTAAGCAGACTAATAATATTTAACAAATATTATAATACACTGAACTAACTCAAGAGTGTAAAATTTTTGATAGAATTATATTACATTTATTTGTTCTGGATCAAGTTTTATGTTGACCAGAACTTTTTTTTTAAAAAAAAGGATTTAAAAAATTATGAAAGAAATGCATGGAATGTTACATAATAAATGCAAGAGTGTACATATATAAGTACTAGACTAGTTAGTTTTATTAAAATGTTCTAGTAGTCATCTACTTGGGAGGATAGTTAATGCTTGTGCTGTTGGGGTGGCCTCATCACACCTGTCTATATTGACTACACAGTGTCCAGTAAATTACAGGAATTTTATGGGGTATTAGTAACTAAAAGGCGTTGGTGAACTTCCAGCAGACCAGAGGCTCACTCAACTTGCATATGTAGCTCTGGTGCTGAAATCTGGTGGTCCCACCTCTCCGTGCTGGCGGGCAATAATAGTGGTCTCTGTCACAACGTACTGCACAGATACACTCGAGTAAAATCACCAACTGAATGGACACCGCCTTGTTGACAACTGAAACTCACAGCTCTGCAATCAAAGTATTGGCTATGTGTCAAAATTCTATTCTCTACCCACGTCTGGACACAACACGGACACAACAACCACATCATACAGACAGGTCAGATCTCTCTGACCAAACAGCACATTTACCATGGTGGTTTTACATCAGATAGGTCCTCCCAGACTATAGATTCTGAAAAATATTTATTAGTTTCCTTCCCTAAAAGTGGATAGGTAATATGTTTCATTATTCTCAACACTTGATCTGTCTTTCCTAACCCTTGCTGGAGTTTATGTATATTGTTGGTCCCTAGACCCTGACTTGGGCGGGGGGTCTAGAGCAAATCCCTACTTGTTTGTAAGGCTAGATTATGATATGGCAGTATCAAATCACTCGAACATTAAACAATATTCAAAATATACAAAGAAATAATTTCAATCTTACCAGATTATGAATAAAGAACACAGAAATGCTAGCAAAACTCAGCTGAGCTGCTGGCTATAGTATGGCGTCCCTGAACTTATTTCACTTTCTTTCATTTGGAAATCACCACACTTTAAAATACTGTGTCTATCATCGAACAACTATTGAGGAATGGCCCCACTTCTCGTCTGAGCGCCGATAAAATGATTGTCTGTGGCCAATCACTGCCTAGGTTTATTTCAAATTCAAATTTCCTACCCTAAAGTCATTTCAGTCATGCTTCAGTCAAGTATGGATGTTTATCTGTTAGTCTGTCCGTCTCTACTTGTTTTTTTTCAAAAAACGTACTGGATTTTTGAACCAACCTTTCTCTCCCCTCCAAAATTTTGTCGTTAAAAGTTATATTTAGACACAGCTCCCACCAATGTCCCTTCGCTTCCCTACTAAGTAGATTTGAACACCTGCGTCTCGAGGTCGTGTTTTTTGTGTGCAAATAGCGACACTTTTTATTCCATACAGTCTGTCGCTGATGTGAACAACACTGTCTTTTGTCATTATCTTCAATATTATCTATCCGTCTGTAAAATTAAGAACATATTAGTTCACTGCTCAGAATGGGCCATCCGGCCAGCTAATTTTTATATTCCTAACATTAATATTACGAAAAAGTTACTTTTTAATTTTTGTAATATTCCAAACATCTGCGTTCTGCCGCTGAATTCAAATCAAAGGCTTGGTATCGCAAAAGCGACCAATAAATGACTGTGGCGCAACATATCCAAGGTCCCTTCTGTCGAGTTCCTTACTTTATGTCAACTTGGGAAACGTGACTTTTCTCCGTTTCCCCCCCAATTGCGTCTCCTTAGCCTTTCTAGTCTCACGCAATCTTTCCAGTCATATTTTTTCCTTTTTATCCGCCGTTCCCCTCTTGTCTAGCAAGTCAATTTTTATGGAGGGTGATGACCCGCGGTCTGGGCGATCATGTACTATCAGCAGCCTACGCATTATGTTTTTATCCTTACATGTTATCTTTGGAGGTATTTTACCGTTGTATCTCTGTCAATTTCACTACACCGTGGAGACCAGTTTTCCGATATTTCCATAACGAGTATTAATTTTTTATGTGAGCGACATCTCATGGAATTCGAAAATTGTTCCTGCTTTCCCCGCTATGGAAGACTTTGGCACCAATACTGCTGTTCAGATAATTGGAGAGTGAGAGAATTGTTAAATTAGGCTCAACATTTCATGAAATGATAATGATACCCTGTGATGCACATTCAAAACTGGACAGCAGGAGAGAATCACAAATTAAGAAGACCATTGTGACAGACATAAGATACGATACCCCTTGTTGATACCATAGTTACAAAGAATACCTTTCATTTTCATCGAAGGGACAGCCTTTGAATATTACCATACCTTTCAATATCGCTATGACTAGTGTATGTTTATCACAGTATCGATTCAAGCTATTCAATACAGCGACCCCTACTAAAGCTATCAGTAAGGGAAAATAAATTATTCTGTCAGAAATGCGATAGCCAGGTCAATTGTTCTGATAATGTCAGACACGGGCTGGTGACAGATTTGTTTAAATAAGAGAAATTGTCAAAACTGTATGGATATTGGAGAAGGTTCGAGAGCTGAGAATGCGAGATAGCGAAAGTACTAACGAGGCAAAAAACAAAAATGAGTTAGTAGACACTGAGAGTCACTCTGATGGAAGGAAGTTTTACAGATAAATATACAGATAGACAGACAGACAGGAAGATAAATGGTTGGATATATTGACAGACAGATGGAGATAGACTAGATAGATTGATATATTAGACAGACAAGGCAGACAGGCAGGCAGGCAAGCAGAAAGGCAGATAGATAGATAGATAGATAGATAGATAGATAGATAGATAGATAGATAGATAGATAGATAGATAGGTAGGTAGTTAGGTAGGTAGGTAGGTAGGTAGGTAGGTAGGTAGGTAGATAGATAGATAGATAGATAGATAGATAGATAGATAGATAGATAGATAGATAGATAGATAGATAGATAGATAGATAGATAGATAGATAGATAGATAGATAGATAGATAGATAGATAGATAGATAGATAGATAGATAGATAGATAGATGTATAAGAGATAATGACAGACAGAGAGAGAGAGAGAGAGAGAGAGAGAGAGAGAGAGAGAGAGACAGACAGACAGACTGAGAGTAAGAAAGAAATGCATTGACGTATGGTGAAAGAAAATTACAGATATATTGAGAAAGCACTGACAAGAATATAAGAAACTACTTCTTCTTCTTCTTCTTGCGATCGCATCTTTGATGTTTACACCGTCAGACGGGAGCCGCGCTAGCGTAGTGGTTACCACACCGCTCTGGCGACCGGGTGATCCAGGATCAAACCCGGGTGACGGCATTTGAGGATTTTTCGTCGACCGGGATTTGGACTGGATATACTCGAGACCTGGCGATGACATTTGAAGAACTGTCGTCGACCAGGGATTGGCGGCTCCTGAGCCGACCCAGCTGTAATGGGTACCTCCGAAATCGGAGAGTATTTGCCTGAATGGCGAGGGACACCTGTCTCTGTACAAGAAATAAAGGGATACTCACGTAAAATCAATGTCAGGTTAGACATAAATAATAACCTGAGATTTCGCATCGAGTATTAGCGGGCGTACGAAAAAAAAAAAAAAATACCGTCAGACGAGTTCTCATGATGAATTTGACTTGTTTGAAGTTCCTCTTTAGCTCCATATAGCTTTGAGTTTAGTGTTGAGTCATTGGGCCAGTATATCTTTCTTAACTGGTCATACAGAGGACAATCCTGTAGAACATGCTCAGCAGTTTGTTCGTTTAATCCACATGTGCACAGTGGTGAAGCAGACAATCGTAGCTTGTGCATGTGTTTATTCAGTTTGTTATGCCCTGTCCTGAGGCGAAAAATGATTTAATGTCCATGCCAGTCAAAAGTGTGGTAGTCGTCGTTGGGTTGGTTCTGTTCTCTTCTGATAGTCTGGATAGCTCTCTTTTTCTCAAAGTATGTGATTTCAATATCTTCTTGTTCACATTCTCCTCCCTTTTTTGCAAGTTTATCTGCCTTTTCATTTCCAGGTACACGACAATGAGATGGTACCCACTGAAGTATGGTTCTCTTTTTGGCAGCTACCTTGTTTAGTTCATTTCTCATATGTGAGAGTTTACCACCCTTCAGAGCTTGCAGGACAGACAGTGCATCTGTGAGGATGACTACCTGGTGGCAGTCAGAGTTGGTGTTATAAATCATATTTGCAGCTTGCTCTAGAGCTTGAACCTCAGCTGTATATTTGGAACAGAATTTACCAGTGGGAATGTGATGTCTCTTGTTGGTTGTCAGGATATGAGATAAAGATACCGGCACCTCCATTCCTAACAGCATTTGTTGCTGATCCACCTGTATAAGCATGTATCCATGATTGATCGGGATAGCTTTCTTGGATCATACTCAATGTAGCAGTTCGTTTTTGCAGATCATTATACTCATATCCACTTGTGATACCACTGATTGATGTATTAATTTGGAGGACACTGCTGGCCTGTTCCGATGGTACAGGGTATAGGGTTGTCTTCAGCGGTGTTGTCTTCATGGATAGGTCTTCTTGATGCTGTCTTTTAAGTCGTTTTCCCCGATGCACAAGCTGCTACGTTTTAGACGTCTCAATGCCAGATCATCTAGTCTTGCCTTCATTGGGTGCATTGGTATACTGTTGTACTTTTCCATCTGGATCATGCTTTTTGTGTCTCTTCTATAGGACAATGTCTGTAATCCAGCAGCTTTCTGCATCTCTGATTTTGGTGTAGTTTTCATGGCTCCTGTAATGAGCCTGAGAGCTTGATTTTGCACCTTGTCCAAAGACTGCAGATGTGAGTTAGCAGCTGATGACCATGCTGCTGAGCTAAACTCTAAGTGTGGTATTATTACTCCATTATAAATCTTCTTTAGATTTCGTTCATTTGCTCCCCAGTTGGTACCTGCTAATTTTATGAGTATGCCTAGTCGCCATCGGGCCTTTCCCCTCGGCATTTTCAATATGCTTATTCCATGTAAGCTTTTGGTCAAATGTCACCTCAAGATAGGTGGGGTAGCTTTCTTCCTTGATCATGGTTGTCCCTAGGTGTATGTTAGCTGCTTTGTCCTTGGGGGCGAGGGAGAACAGTGTTGTGGAGGTTTTGTCTGTGTTAATTGGGATAAGCCATTTCTCCGCCCATGACACTAGCATGTCTGCTGCCCGCTGCATTCTATAATTTGCTGTGGTGACATTTTCATCAGTGCACCAGAGTACTAGGTCATCTGCATATAAGGCAGCTTTCACTCCAGCGGGGAGATCTTTCACCAGGTCATTGATGTAAACAAGGAAGAGTGTTGGGGAAATTACTCCTCCTTGAGGTACCCCCTGATAGAGCAACACTTTTCTGCTCTGCAGACCATCAAGAGTGACTCTAGTTCTCCTGTTGTGCAAGTATGACTGGATCCATTTTATCATGTTGCCTTGGATTCCACTTCTCCTAAGTTTTGCAATAAGGCCATCTTTCCACACCTTGTCAAAGGCCTGCTTGAAGTCGACCCAGATCGTTAGGACCTTTTTCTTCTCATGGAAGGCATCTTCTACTGCTTGAGACAAGTAAGTAACTTGGTCTTCTATACTGTAGCATTCTCTAAACCCAGCTTGTTCCGGCACAGGATCTGCTCAGACTCTAAATACCATTTCAGTCTGTGGTTGACTATTCGCAACACAGCTTGTGAGACTGATTGGCCGGTAACTTGCAGCCTCGGTCTTACATTTCCCTTTCTTTAGTTTGAGTATTGTGATGGCTTCTCTCCATACTTGGGGTACCGTTCCTTTCAACCAGCTGTGGTTGAATATCTCAAGCAGTTTTGTCTTTGCTGCTGAGCTCAGATTTACTAGCATTTCGTTGCTGATTTTGTCTGGGCCGGGTGACTTTGGAACTTAAGCTTGGAAATAGCGTTCTGTAGTTCTCCTACTGTGATGGGTTCGCTCATTGGGGCAGAAGAAACTACTGAACGTGAGGGGTAAAATATGAGATTCTGATATTCTCAGCACCAGGAAGAAAAATAAAGAAAGTCTTGATAATATAATGGAAAAAAACCGAGACATTAAGAGTGGTACAATGGAATCTATAGTGACAAAGAGATTGAGATGGCACTTAGAGAGGGTAAGTGAAAGCGAGATTTTGAGAGTAAGTGATTGGGACAGAAGTAATGAGATACTCACAATGAGAGAGAAAGAGAGAGAGAGAGACATACAGACAGAGAGAGAGAGAGATAACAGAAATACGACATGGACATATACACACAATCCGGGATTACAAGAACATCAATAACAACATCAACAACAATTACTATTACAACTACAACACTAACGACCAGCATGCCTACCTGTTGGTATAGCCAGGACAGACACAACAAACTCTGGGTCACTCTGATCGAGGTCCATATGGTGTAAGGTGGCGCTGATCTTTCGTCGAAGTATGTGTTTGAGACCTGGGGATAGATGTGTATGAATGAAAGAAGGTCAATGAATATCAATGAAAAGAGAGACAGACAAGCCGACTAAATAAATGTCTAATATATAAATGTATGGTCTTATGTATGAATAATGCAAGAACCCGTATGGTGATGGATGACTCAGTGTTAAATTAATGCATCTGTCGAAGGACAGGTAGACACAAATACATATACGTAACTAGCGCAGGGTTTGGGTAACGGTTTAGGTCAATTGATATGTTGTGGTGATAGACTTAAGAAACGAAAATGTAATGGATCCCATATCATCACAACATGCTGGCAATGAAGAGACAAACTGACCAAGTACGTTGGAAAACTGCCTTAACATAATACACGTTCAACGTATGTAGACACCAATATGTTTATTAGGATCAGATAATGCGCCAGACAACAGAGGGCAGTCCAAGAGGTATTAGATGGACAACGTTTTCTACAATGGAAGATTTGGAATATGCAGATGACATTGCATTACTCGCGCATTCACACCAACACATTCAAGACAAAACCGATAGACTGAATAAGTATGGCCAGCAGGTTGGCCTGAACATCAATTTGAAGAAGACAGAGGTCATGACACTAAATGTGGGCAATCCTGAGCCAGTAACAGTAAGGAACCAGAAGTTAGAACAGACAGACACATTTACTTACCTAGGAAGCATAGTAACACCTGACGGCGGAACAAGCAAGGACATTAACAACAGAATGAATAAAGCGAGAACAGCCTTTGCTGTTCTCAACAACATTTGGAAGTCTTCCCAATACAGCACAAACACCAAATTAAGACTGTATGAGAGCTGTGTACTTTCTGTGCTTCTCTATGGTGCGGAATGTTGGAGAGTAACAGAGAAGGAAATGTCGAAACTGTCCTCCTTCCACACAATCTGCCTAAGGAAAATTCTCCGAATCTTTTGGCCAAACACCATCAGCAACCAAGAACTACTTATTCGGAGTAACCAGAAGGACATGCACACCATCATAGCTGGCAGACGCTGGAGTTGGGTTGGCCATGTCCTCAGAAGGGACCCTGATACCATCACAAGAACAGCTATGCTATGGACCCCCGAGGGAAAGCGAAAGAGAGGCCGACCAAAAACAACTTGGCGGAGAACTGTGGAAGCTGAGATGCAAAGAGTGAACCACAGTTGGGGCACTGTACGAAGGATGGCCGCCGACCGAGCAAAGTGGAATCAATTTGTTGCTGCCCTACAAGACGCCACCAGGCGTGATGGCCGCTGACTGCTTTGACGGTTGGCGGTTATGGATCAAAGAAGAAGAAGATATGATGAACAGAGAAAGGACATCTGGCCGTCATAAGTAGCATTCCTGGACAAACTCTTTGGAGATTCCAACAACCTCACACTGACCACCGCTTTCTTTAATCAAAATGAAGTTGACGTCTGAAAGCGTTGGAAGAAGAAGAATCGACTGATAGAATCACCGCTAATGGAGAAGCAATGGTAACAGTAGTTTTATAGCAGATACTGCTACAGAGGAGTGAAGTGTTAGAGACTTCACTATACAGTACTTGGTCCATCATCGAGAGGAGGAGGGGCGAAAAGTTCCCTTCCTCGCTGCGTTTTTTCTTCCCTAACTCAAGAGAAAAGTTAGGTACCCATTTACAGCTGGTTAGACTGGAGCTTGTCAATACCGTGAATCGAACCCGGCACCTTTGACCCGAGAGACCAGCGCTCTAACCACTTTGTCTTTTTTTTTTTTTAATGTAAAACTTTTGCCTCGTTTTGGCGAGGCGCGCCCCGTTCAACCTTCTTCTTCTTCTTCGATCCTTAACCACCGACCGTCAAAGCAGTCAGTGGCCATCACGCCTAGTGGCGTCTTGTAGGGCAACAACAAATTGATTCCACTTTGCTCGGTCGGTGGCCATCCTTCGTACAGTGCCCCAACTCTGGTTCATTCTTTGCATCTCAGCCTCCACAGTCCTCCGCCAAGTTGTTTTTTGGTCGGCCTCTCTTTCGCTTTCCTTCAGGGGTCCAAAGCATAGCTGTTCTTGTGATGGCATCGGGGTCTCTTCTGAGGACATGACCAACCCAGCTCCAGCGTCTGCCAGCTATGATGGTATGCATGTCTCTTGCTTGCTACGAGTAAGCAGATCTTGGTTGGTGATGGTATTCGGCCAAAAGATTCGGTGAATTTTTCTTAGGCATGTTGTGTGAAAAGAGGACAATTTTGACATTTCCTTCTCTGTGACTCTCCAGCATTCCGCACCATAGAGAAGCACAGAAAGCACGCAACTCTGGTATAATCTTAATTTTGTGCTTGTGCTGTATTGGGAGGACTTCCAGATGTTATTTAGGCTAAAAAAGGCTGTTCTTGCCTTATTCATTCTGATGTTGATGTCTTTGCCTGCCCCACCGTCTGGTGTTACTATGCTTCCTAGGTATGTGAAGGTATCTGTCTGTACCAGTTGCTGATTCCTTACTGATATGGGCTCAGGGTTGCTCACATTGAGCGTCATGACCTCAGACTTCTTTAAATTGATGTTCAAGCCCACCTGCTGGCTAAATTTATTAAGTCTATCCGTTTTTTCCTGGATGTGTTCATGTGAATGTGCCAGCAGTGCAATGTCATCTGCATATTCCAGATCTTCCAATGTAGAAAATGTAGTCCATCTTATTCCTCTTGGACTGCCCTCTGTTGTCTGGCGCATCACCCAGTCTATGACTGTTAAAAATAGAGTCCGTTCAACCTAGTCGGTTATATTAGGGCGCATGTCCAAACATAAAAGATCCTTAGGTGTGGGGATATAATAACCAGTTTGCCAATCGAATGGAGAAGTTACTTACTTAGTCGTTCCTCTTCTACCGTGAGGTGTAGAGGTTTGGAAGAGAGAGCGCCAGACTATCAGCTAGGAATGGAGAAGTACAGATTATTAATAACGGGACTCGTAGATGAACTTAAAATGTCTGGATGACCTGGTAGTGTTAAGTTCAAACACGCGTGTATTATCGGGACCCGAGAATCATATAGACAAAACTAAAGAATCTTTTTTCTTTTTTTTAAACTGATGAAGAAAAATGCACCGTTCAACCTCTGGTGGGTTTGTAATTACGATATATCGTATCTCTATGACCATACAAAATGTTCAGTTGCCCATACGCGAAAGTGACATCATATCTCCTTTCCAATTACTGTAAATATAGTAAATTAAAATTGTCTGTATGTTTGTTTTTTGTTTTTTTTTTTAAATAAAATTTTGCCTCGTTTTGACGAGGCCCGTCCCGTTCAACCTAGCTGGTTATATTAGGGCGCATATCCAAATATAAAAGATCTTTAGGTCTGGAGAATTAGTTATGTGTTAGTTATATGTGTCTGTATGTGTGTTCTTTTTTACAGGCTTTTCTTTAACTTGCAACGTATGACACCCTGTTGTCACCTTCAAATCTTGCAATCGATTTTTCAACCACTTCCAGATGAGCAATAGCTCTAAAAATTGGCATCATTGTGTATTCCCCATGACAATACAATAATCAGTCGTAAGAATAAAAAATTGAAATTATTTTCAATTTTTTTTTATTTTGGGTATAAAAAACATCACTAAAATGGGCGATAACTGCACATAATCTAGGTGTATTCTTTCCAACAAGATTGTCTCTCTTGAAACTTCATCTGATTTTTATTAGGTACTGTCAATTATCGCACTTTTCTTTCTTTATTTTTCTGCTAAGTAACAGATATTTGATTTTATCAAATCACCCTGTAGGTGATAAAAATCACATTTGCAAGGAGTGCTACCCAGATTTGTGGTTATAGGCGCGCCAGATTAACACGTACATCGGTCAGCGCAATCGGCTTAAATCTCCGATAAGACACGGAGTTTGCGTACTCATACGACAGATAACGAGATTACTGTCTGTGTGACACCTGTGGGCAGACAAGTGTGATATAATCGCTTCCGGTCACTTGGTTAAAAGTAATCATGGATTTATTACATTTTAGACAATATGAGTCTACAAATGTGTCTGGGAGAGTGTATGCAAGACATCATATTACCATATATGGGAGATGTGACCTTTTGCAATATTTTTCCATGTAGGAAATATTTTGAAAGTGCCACACCCGACATGTTTGAAATGATTGGATCTTTCTGATTAGATTCATAACAACATTGAGGGGGAATATAGGCTGACCATTTCGCAGTTTTATCTCACTGTGAATTTCAAGCTCGCCAAGACCTCAGACCTCGCCAGAGTGAAGACTAGAT
Organism: Oreohelix idahoensis; assembly: GCA_024509875.1. Classification (NCBI taxonomy): domain Eukaryota; kingdom Metazoa; phylum Mollusca; class Gastropoda; order Stylommatophora; family Oreohelicidae; genus Oreohelix; species Oreohelix idahoensis. The sequence continues at coordinate 19,870 of JAMPIV010006637.1, forward strand.
TCATAATTCCTATTTGTTAACCGGACCTTTTATTGGAGAACCAGATAAGACTTACAAAACACAGGAAATCTCTTTCAAATATTAATAAGGAACACCGGGACTAGTAAACTGAAAAAAACACGGAGTCAGAAGGGGCAATCTATTGTAAAGTTAAAGACATCCCAGACGCGTGTAAGAGAACAATTCGTCTCTTTTATTCCATCTGAGCAAACAAGTCTGTAGCCAGGATTGGCGTAAGTTGTGATTTACATTCCATATTTTATTACTAACATGTGAACTAACATATATATGTATATATTACCATGTGAAGTTTAATGTGTGAAACTCGCTATTTGATGTCAAAGTCATTTGCGGCTGGCAACCTCAGTATCTAGAATGATGATTCGTGAACCACCACTGCACGGGCTGGTGATTGCTTTATTGATAGTTTCGTAAAGAGAACTAAAAGCGTAAAGTAGTTCCAGGTTCCCTATGGAACAGGGATGGAAAGATGAAAGAAATGATGTACATTCTAAGAATAATACTTACATTTTCAATGCAGTGTAAATGTCCCTATAAACATATTCACTTTAAAATTAATGTAAGTTTTCAAGCTTTAAACCAGTGTAAATGTCTATGTGAAAATATTCATTTTAAATTAATAGAAGTTTCAAACTTTTCCTTAAGTCTAAATATAAATGGAACATAAATGAATTTATATTGTGAACACTTTTCAAACAGTGGAGATTTAAATGTAAAACATGTTATATCTGTACGTTTAACCTTTTCATTTAATGTAATGTAAAGCTAAAGCTATTCAGTTTAAATGTCAAGGAAGTTTTATCCCGAGGGATTAAATCTAATTCTCATCGAGGGTAAATTCTGACATGGGATGGTAAAATAGAAAGGGGGGGGGGGTGAGAGAAGCACATAAATGTGTCGGGAAAACGCCATTCTCAGAAGAGCGTTTCGTTTCTATTTCTATTACCAGTTATTGGTGGTACCAGCAGAAAGTACTATCTCTGGAACCAAGTGAAGGTAGAAGTTGACTGACGTTTTGCGAGACGCCATCATAAGAGGGTCTTATAGGCAGACGCAGAACCAACTTAGCCGTTACTCCTTGAACGTTCTGGGAACGTGCGGCGCCTGAACTTTGACCAGAGACGAGCGAGAGCAGAGTGGAATGAACTGACCCAGTGGGAGAAGAAACTACCATTGGAAGATAAGTGACAATATCCGCTGCCAAAAGTGACCTCCTGTATTAATTTAATTCCCAATGAAGTGATGAAACTTTTTCCATAATTATTCAATTTATTTTCCAACTGTTAAAACTTAAAGTAATTATTAAATTTTGTTATCTGTAGTGTTACACATTTAACTTCGATTTAATCTTGTTAAATGTACTACATGTTTGTCTCAGTCAAAGTTACTAAACACACACTCTAAATATATATATATATATATATATATATATATATATATATATATATATATATATATATATATATATATATATATATATATATATATAATACATATATATATATATGTGTTTTTTTTTTCTCTAACCAGCGGCACTTGAGCTTTCCAGCTCTTTTGGCCCAATGACATGTCATTGCGAGGCTGGGGGTTCAGTGGACTTTCCTTCCAACCCCGTCAGGAGCTTCGCTCCTTCCCATCCACACGGGATTTATGTGCAGGAGCCGTTTAGGTTATTCAGTCAAATTTCCAGTCGTAAACATTCCTTCAAACGCTGACGCCCGGGTTTGAACCATGAAAACCTGGTCGCCAGTACAACGCCGTAGCCATTACACCATTCATTCATTCATAACCCTCCACTCCCAAAGGAGCATAGGCCTTCAACAAACACATGCCAAGTCCTCCTGTCATGTGCCATCATCTCAAGTTCTTTCCATGTTCTCCTCATCATTTTCACCTCTGTTTCCAACTCTCTTCTCCATGTACTTCTTGGTCTTCCTCTGCCTCTCTTGCCCTGGGGGTTCCAGAACAAGGACTGACTTGTAATGCTATCAACAGGTTTCCTCAGTGTGTGTCCTATCCATCGCCATCGTCTTCTTCTCATCTCTTGTTCCACTGGCACTTGTCTAGTTCTTGTCATCAGTTCCACGTTGGTAAGCTTGTCATACCATTTTAATCACTCTATTCTACGCAAGCACCCATTAATGAAAGTCTGTAGCTTTTTGGTTGTTGTCTTTGTTGTTCTCCATGTCTCCGAGCCATACAATAGGACTGACTTCACATTTGAGTTGAAGATTCTTATTTTCGTGTTGGATCCGATTTCTCTTGATCTCCATATATTTCCCAATGCAATGAAAGCTCCTCTTGCCATTACACCAGCGCGGCTCCAATATGTATATGTATATATATATGTGTGTGTATATATGTGTGTGTTATGTGTATATATATATATATATATATATATATATATATATATATATATATATATATATATATATATATATATATATATATATAATTCCTCTGATTAACTCAGCGGTGGGGGCTTAACGTGCTAGAATAAACCATTGCTAAATTCTTCACAAAAGTGTCGGCAGATTATAGAATTAACGTGCTTAGCTACAGTCAGCATTGTTTTCGCGTATCTGAATATCTTATGAAGACTCCCATGCGATAGAAGCTTTACTACTCTTCTGTCTACATTTCTGCCAAGAGTAATTGAAGCCTATAATAGATACTCTTGAGTTTTGACCACTGTTTTACCACTACTGCAAAGCAGGGGAGGCTATACCTTCACATACGGCAAGCTATAAACTCCTTGAAAAATTATTTTTGGGTTTTTAGTGCATTAAAAGCCCGTGTTTAAAATATTTTTATTTTATTTTTTATTCCCTAAATCCTATAATGGTAGTGTCGTCATCTTGTCATTGTGTAAAATAACAACAGCCAGAAATATAAAAAAAACCGAACCCAAACAAACCAAAAAGGCGCGAGGTGTTTAGGCAGACATTTAATTGAGTTTAATTTGCTATTAGTAATATGTTTTTATAAGAGCCCCACTAGACTTTCACTTTGCCCGCCATGTCCCCACTAATCACACTATATCTTAACTGTTCTTGTTAAATGCTGTTTGACTATATTATACAGTTCCTTAGGTCTGTCTATTCTGAATACCTTTTCTACATTTATTTGTGAATCTGATGCCTGTAAATAATCTGTAAATTCTCTGTTTTTCATACCTCTTACACCTTTTTACGAAACGCTTTACTTTAGTGTTTTGAAGACATTCTGAACATTAAGATTCTTATATTCTGAAATAACTGATTCCCAGTAGCAGTCTGAGATGTTTCTTGTTACCGGGAATTTTGAATTCCCTAGATACCTGACACGTTATTGTTAGAGCCATGAATAATTTATACACTGTCGTGAAATGACGTCTGTTTCACATCACGAATTCTAATAATTCTGACCTTACTGCGCACTATACATTGGAAAAAGATATGATACACCGACCAATGAAAAACGCTTTCTTGGTCCTGTGTTTACAACTGCTGGGAAAATAAAGATGGCCAGACCCTATTTTGTGTAACATGATTAACTTCGGAATTTTGCTACGGCAGTATAGAAGAAGTACCACTTGGCAGAGGTTATCAAAACAATATTAGGGATGTTACTCTGCCCGTAAGTAGTAATACTTTTACTAATACTATTATAGGACGGGAGAAATCTTAGGTTAAACGTATTCGAAGCTTCAGGTTGGCCTAAGTTTAGCTGTTTAAACTATGCATAACAGAAAATGCAAATAGTAACCAAAAAGATTATTATATAGATATGTAAAGCCTAATTCTACGTATAATGTAAGCTTTAATTGACTAAAATCGCACCAGGAATAACGAAGATAATTAAAAAAGTAGTTTTCCTACATTGTACAAAAGGCTAAATGGTACCTACATTTTCGGATAGTTATTGCATTCTTCGGGAGTTCCGTCTCTTACGGCCGAGGTCAGACTATAAATAGACTTGCGAAACAAACTCTGGTCAGTCACGATTTGAAAATACACAGAGAGCGGGGAAAGCAGAGCATATATTAATGCCAGCGATTGCCTTTCTGCACTTGTTAGCAAGCATTATTCAACCATTGAGGGCTAGTCTGTGTGTGTACCTGAGGGTAAAACAAATATATATATATATATATATATATATATATATATATATATATATATATATATATATATATATATATATATATATATATTATATATATATATATATATATATATATATATATATATATATATATATTATATATATTTATATATTTATATATTTATATATATAATTGTGTGTAATTATATTGATAATTCCAACTGTGCAATACGATGTGTATAAGATGTGTTGGGAATGGACTGTGTCTTCTGATGAAACTTACAGGCTCATGTGTACTTCTAGAAGCAAAGCCCGCCTTCGGAAATATTTAATATATTGAGAAAGATGGCTAATTGTGTCTGTAAGTTGGGAAAGGTATTTAAAGAAGTATTTCTTGAATGGAATGAGACACCTATCAGGAACATAAAGAAGGATGAATGGGATTGATTCACAGTATTGTTTGACATATTATTTAATAGTTTTACTCACAACCAAATTATTGTAGGGAGGCGAATCATGGGAAAACACTTATAATTTAGAAGGTAAAAGTAAATTGTGATCACCTGGAATTAAAATGATTGTTGATAACTATACGATACCTGGTGCATCTTCTAGCACGCTTATCTGAAACTGTCTATCGTCCCCATCTGCGTCATAAGAGGGATATGAATAGAAAAATACAGGGATTGCGTTTGAATTCATTGCAGGTTTAATCATTTAACAAAAAGTATCTAAATCAAGAGGCTGCTCTTACAAAAGTTGCAACATATGCAGTGCCAGTTAGTGATAGCAGGCCCGTCATCATTGTAGCTACTGGAACGAGTTCATCTGAATTGTATATCCAGCATATAAGGGAGCCATCTGCAGTGACGAAGATAAGTTGCTTAATGCAACTGTGCAGCTTATCCAGACTCAATAAAGACATAACTTCATTCAGTTTGTGATGACCAAACTAGAATAGTGCATATATATAAACTTATAGAAATAATAATAAACAATCCTACAAGTGAATGATCAAGCAAGCGAAAGTTGTCTACAAGATGATAGACATTTTGACCCAAGAGAAAAACATTGGTTAACTATTATTATTTATTTAATGTTGTAAAATATTTGAGTTTAACACTTTTCAAACAGAAAAGAGAAACTGTTTAATTAAATTGTAAATATTCACCAGAAGACTTTCTTAGATTCTTTAAGTTGAATTACAGTTCTTTTTGGTGAATATAGTTATATAAATTACCCCTAGCAGAGTCAGAAACATATTAAATACCATAATCACAGGGGCGGATCAGGAGAGGTAGCAGTTAGGGACTCAGAGTACTACATCACCATCTTCTCTGGGAACTTACATAGCTTGACCCTACCTTTGTGTCTATACACCCTTACTCTCTTCAGAGAAGGGGGTATTACTGATAAGACCAGACTCTTATCTGGCACTATCCTGGTATCATCTGATACACCTTTATGTCCAGGATATCTTAAATTTTATAACATCTCAAACCTCTCGTGACATACACGTATTCCTTTTAGACTTTTATCTTATTCTGCTGTCCATTCATGTTATTATTCTTTTAATTAAGTTTTTAATATTTAACCTACTCGTCCTAAATTTATTGGATTTTTATTTTTAAAAATTGTAATCTCCCTTTCTTGCTTCTTTATCTGCCTTTTCATTTCCCTCTAAGCCAATATGTGAAAGTGCCAACACTATTAAAGCTGAACATCCTCTGCATAGTAGGTATGTAAGAGCCAGGAATATCTCTTCCGCTTTATCATGTGCTTTATCTCGTAAATTTCTTAGTGCTTGAATTGTTGAAAGTGGGCTGGTTAAAACTTTCGATTTTTGGGAAGCGTTGTTACGAAAAAGCTTGAGGAAAAACAAATGAATAAAGAAATACAATCCCAAAGATAAGGAGAATACAATCAACCGTCAGTGGGCACATGATGATCCGAGAAGCACTCGATAACATAGTGGCCACTGGGAAGACGGAAGGATAGAGAAGTAAATTAAAACAGACAGAACAGATAATGGATAACCTAACGCTATGACGTGGGATGAGATCAATAATAAAACAAATCGAGATCTGTGGAAGGATATGGTCGCTTATATCTCGAGGCACCCCTGCTTCTTCTTTGTACCCTTGCAGAGGTCAAACGTGAAAGTGTTTAAGTGGTCAGCTTTAGATTGTTGGTATTTCCATAGAGTTTGTCCAGGAATAGTTCTGGGTACAGCCATATGTGCTTTCTGTTTAGTAGCGTAACTACGATGTGAAGGGCACCCAGGCATAAAGTAATTGGAGCTCTCTTTATATATTGGGCGCAACAACTATAATCAGTGCACGGAATATCTATATTAAAAACATAACGAGTTTCATCATCATCATCACCTGCATCAGTACATTTCAGCTCCCCTAGGAGCATAGGCCTTCAACTAATTTGTTCCAGATCCTCCTGTCTTATGCCATCCACTCAAGATCTTTCCGAGTCTTGTTTATCATTGTCATTTCTGACCCTCCTTTCTGACCCTCCAGCAACTGGGACATGTTATCACGTTTAACACAAGAACATAGGAAACTAAAATGATTTATGTAACGGCGAGAGTCCCTTCCGACTACTACTTTCAGATGCCCACTCGCAGCGTGCCTGGGTCACCCGGGTGCTGTTACGCCACTGTTTCTCATATGTTGGGCATTTTTCAGCAGATGGTCAGTGGTTATTTTACCAGTGCTACAGTTACACTTGAGGGATTACCATTGATTTAGCATGTGTTGAACTTCTGTTAAACAGTTGATATTTATTAAACACTTTCAGGTTATTTTATCTGTAACAAATATTTACAAGGAACAAGTCGATGTAATCTTTATAAATTGGTTGTCCTTGTATGTGTCTTTCCTTGTGGTTTTATGTATATGGATATGTGTTTGTGCATGCGTTTTTCCTGCAGATTCAGCATGTGAAAGCTATATATTTTCCAACAGAATCACACATTTTCCTCCAGACTGATACACTTTCCTACAGAATCACCCATTTCCCTCAGATTTATACATTTTCCTTGCACACATACATATTTATATAATTTTCTTACATACATGCAGATTTATACATTACCGACAGATTTATAAATTTTCATACAGATTTATCAATTTTTCTATAAATTTTCTTACAGATTTATCAATTTTCCTACAGACTGATAAATTTTCCTACAGTTTCATAAATTGTCCTAAAAAATGGTGTAATTTCCTATAGATTAATAACATTTCCTACAGATCTATGTATCTCATGCCTTCTAGAAAAATTAGAAGAAAAAAAATTACCGGAGAACATTTGGACGAATGAGAGAATCCAATTATAATCTGTCACTCTACGACAATGAGTGCGACATGGAAAGACCTTAAGCTGATGACACGCGGTACGAGGACTTGGCAAACATTTGTTGAATGCCTATGCTCCTCTGGGAGTCGAAGATTAACAACTGAGTGAATGATCCTTTACAAAAAGCAAGAGGAGCTTTCATCGCATTAGGAAATATATGGAGATCAAGAGAAATCGGACCCAACACGAAAATAAGAATCTTCAACTCAAATGTGAAGTCAGTCCTATTGTATGGCTCTGAGACACGGAGAACAACAAAGACAATAACCAAAAAGCTACAGACTTTCATAAATAGGTGCTTGCGTAGAATAGAAGGATTAAAATGGTATGACACGGTTACCAACGTGGAACTGATGACAAGAACTAGACAAGTGCCAGTGGAACAAGAAATGAGAAGAAGACGATGGCGATGGATAGGACACACACTGAGGAAACCTGTTGATAGCATTACAAGGCAGTCCTTGTTCTGGAACCCCCAGGGCAAGAAAGGCAGAGGTAGACCAAGAAGCACATGGAGAAGAGAGCTGGAAACAGAGGTGAAAATGATGAGGAGAAAGTGGAAAGAACTTGAGATGATGGCACGTGACAGGAGGACTTGGCATGTGTTTGTTGAAGGCCTATGCTCCTTTGGGAGTGGAGGGTTATGAGTGAATGATCCTTCAGAATATTTCATCGACGCCAAATACAAATTTCTGTCACGTGTAGTTTCCCGGTGGGCGGTTGGGGGGTTATGAGACAAAGAAAGAATAGGCGGAATGCTGCCTCAGGCATGAAGTACATGGCGATTAATATGACGTTGTTTATGAGGCTGGGAACCTCATCAGCACACCTTTACGAAGACCACCTCTGCAGGAGCATGCGAATGCTTGGTGCAGGCTTCCAGCAAAGAGACCTGCCACAGTGCTTGCTTCATGTCCCGCAAGGAGCGCAATGTAAAATGATGATAAACGAATTTTGACAATGGGTTCATCTAAATCATTTAAAAAATTGTCCTTGTACATAAAACACAATCTCTTATCATTGCCTATTTTTTGTCCCCCACGTCCACGTAACTCCCTCACACCTCAAACATTTAGACTGTATGAATAATTTATTCCCCTCCTACCGATCACCAGCTCAATTATTTATAAGTTCTTCCTGAAAATAGCTGCCAGACACGTCTGAGGAAGGCGAAATGGGCCACAACGGTAATGTGTTCGTTAATGAAGACTGAATTACGTGTTATTACAGTCTTGTGTGATTACATCGGTGTTACACGTGTTTGTGCGTTAATGATTTAGATAGCTTGAGAGCTAGTAAATGAATGTGGAAGGGACGCCCATGAAGAAAATGAACATTTGACGGAATTAATGTTCATATTTCGTCACGTGTAGCAGTACTGCACTGTGCTGAGATCCTCCTTGTGTGATCTAAGGGAGGAGATAGGAGCAATGAAGATAGCCTTAAAACCAAAGAAAAAAACACTGAGCATTGATTGGTTAAGCGGTTCGAGCGCGTTCTTCTCGCGGCACAGTTACCGGGGTTGAGGGATCGAAACCTAGTAGCCTCGCTCTCCACTCTACCCAGCTGTAAATCAGGTACCCGACTCTGCTCTTGAGTTAGCGAAGACAAAGACAGCGAGGAAGGGAACTTGTCACCCCCACCTCATAATGCTAGACCTACTATGGTTAAGTCTCTAACACTTCACATCTCTATGATGGTTTCTGCTATTGGTGTACCTTTATCTTTAAAAGATTGTATTAGATTACATGAACCTAGAAAGAACGAAAGAAAACTTATTAAGTTTTCTTTAAAAACTTACTAAGTTTTCTTTCAATTTATCAGTTATAACAGTCTTAAAGATCCATTTGACATTTTGTTTAAATCAATAATAAAAATGCGAATTGAAAAATTCGACATCGGTGTATCCATAGACCAACTTATTTAAAGAAAGTACAGTACAGGAATGAAATCAACCAAAAGAAGACAGAAACCATGATACTCAATGTAATAAATCCTGAGCCCATTAAAAAATAAGGAACCAAAAGCTGGAACAAACAAATACATTCACATATCTAGGAAGCATATTAACACCAGACGGCGGAACAAACAAAGACATCAGTAACAGAACGAATAAAGCCAGAACAGCCTTCACCAACCTAAACAACATTTGGAAATCTTCTCACTACAGCACAAGCACAAAATTAAGATCATACGAGAATTGCGTACGTTCTTTACTTTTGTACGGCACGGAGTGCTGGAAAGTAAAAGGAAATGTCAAAATTATCCTTTTTCCACAACCTGCCTATACCATCTCCAACCAGGAACTGCTCACATGGTGAAACCAAAAAGATATATACACCATCATTGCTGGCATACGCTGGAACTGGGTTGGCCACGTCCTCATAAGAGATCCTGACACCGTCACAAGAATTGCTATGCTATGGACCCCAGAATGAATGTGAAAGAGAGGCAGACCAAAGACAACCTGGCGGAGAACAGTGGAGTGGGATAAAGATCTAAGAAGAAGAAGACAGGAGTGAAGTGCCTTGAAACGAGAGTTAAAGCGAGAAGACCCAAGTGGCCAGATAAGATGTGCAGTTATTAGGTTAGATCAAAACTTGTGAAAATTGAAATATTGCACTATCACGTGCTGCACGCTTAGAGGCCATAGTCAATTTATTTATTTCACTAAAAGTTTTAACTGACAATTAAAACTATACAATTTAGCTCCTGTTATGAAATACACATATATACTAGCATAATTACAAATCATAAGAGCATTTAGATCGAGGTCTGTATAGCGAGACTGAAAACGCGGGAATCAACGTCACTTGGATGATGTCTCGTTGGCACAGATAAAATGACGTAACACATGTCTAAATATTGGGTCGTGTAACTTCGAGTTTCGCGCGTAAATAAAACCAAAACATGCCTAAAAATTGGTGAGCCTACGTTCGCATTTACGTAAATAAAAATCGCGTAAACAGAGAACTACCTGTACTTATAAACAACAAGACATGCAGAGAAGTTAACAGAAGGAACAGCAAAAAACATGGCAACACATCAATGTAAATAAAATGAAAGACAATGAAAATAAATAACAAACAGATCTTATAAAGATGACGTAAGAATATTGAAGAAAAGCGTAGCTTTACCTGTTTGGGAAGTAACATTGACGCAACAGAAGGAACAATTCAAGATTTCAGTGCCAGGATAAACAAAGCTTGATTTGTCTTCAAATCACTCGAACTATCATGGAATTATGCAGCTGTTGTTCGAGAAAACAAACTTAGCCGCTTAATGCAAATATAAAAATATGTCCTACTCTATGGCTGTGGCTCAGAAATCTGGCATGTCACCAGGAATATCACGTGGAAGCTACAGACTAGCGCCATGATGTCGATGAATGGCAAGGCTGAAGGAATGAAGTTATCGCTTGATGGATGGAAGGACGATAAATTGTTGGGGGTTTGTTTGTTTAAAAAAAAAAAAAAAAAATAATAATAATAGTTTGCTAGATATGGCCAAGAAAAGATGACAAAATGATTTCGATTGCTTTGATATATGCATGTGTACGAGAGTCTGTATAGTTATCCGTCCACGTTTGTGGCTTTGTGAGTATATATATATATCTTCTTCTTCTTCTTCCGTCCTTAGCCAAAGACCGACCAAGCAGTCAGTGGCCATCACGCCTTGTGGCGTCTTAAGGGCAACAGCAGATTGATTTTCTCTGTTGTAGTTTCCCATCACGCCTAGCGGCGTCTTTAGGGCAACAACAAATAGATCCATCTGCCGTTGTTTCCGTAATCGGTGTGACAAGCCAACGGGTGATCAGCCCATTGGGCATATATATATATATATATATATATATATATATATATATATATATATATATATATATATATATATATATATATATATATATATATATATATATATATATATATATATATATATATATATATATATATATATATATATATATATATATATATATATATATATATATACCTGTCACAAAAAGTAGGAGATATTGAATTTAAAAGTTATCCAAAGTCAATATATTTCAAATTAGTTCATTTATTCCTTCGTACAAGTAAACTTGAGCATCATAACAAGATTTTTGCGGTATAAGAAGTGTTACGGCTTTACTCACATGATTTTAGTCGCACTGGCAACCAAGGCGGGGTTGGTACTTCATTTTCACAAAAATATTCCAATATTTCTAAAAACGTGTAGGGCCCCCGTTTGCCGCTAAACATGCATTGCAACGACGTCTCATACTGCAAATAAGCCTTCTGATGTTGTCTTGAGGAATTCTCTGCCACTCCTGCTGAAGGGCCTGGGCTAACTGCTGAAGAGTCTGTGGAGCGGCTGGACGTTGTTGGACGCGTCTATTCAGGAGGTCCCACAAATGCTCAATAGGAGACAGGTCGGGGGACATCGGCGGCCACGGTAACGTTCGGATATGCTGCATCTGAAGGTGATCTTGGACGACGCGAGCACGGTGAGGACGTGCATTGTCATCCTGGAAGATGAAATCTGGTCCGTGCCGTTGAGCAAATGCACAACGATAGGCTCGATGATGTTGACACAGTAGTAGAGCCCTGTGACATTGACCTGGCATATGTGAAAGTCGGTCTTGTCATTCATACAGATGCCTGCCCACACCATTACACTGCCACCTCCATAACGGTTGTGTGCAACAGTTGCAGGAGGCTGGTAATGCTCACCTCGCCGTCGCCAGACACGTATTCGACGATCATGAAAATCCAAAACGAAACGGGACTCATCAGAAAACATCATTGATGCCCACTGTTGATTGGTCCACCGATGATGACGTTGGCACCAATCCATTCTTGCTCGCCTGTGTTGTGGTGACATGGGCAAAGCTACAAACGGTCTGCGTGAGGCCAGTTGCACTTGGTGCAAACGGTTTCGTACTGTCTGAGTTGAGACCCGGATCCCAGTGGTCTGTTGAAGGTTTTGCTGAAGTTGAGTAGCATTTAGAGTCCGAGTTCTGAGGGCCTGAGTAACAAGAAGTTGATCTTGGCGGCGTGTAGTGACTCTTGGGCGGCCAGTCCGAGGCAGATCAGCCACTGTGCGGAAATTTTGATACCTGTTCCACAGTCTGCTGACAACTGACTGTGAAACATTGAGGTTCCGAGCAACATCCACTTGCCGACTTCCGGTTTGCAACATCCCTATGCCTATCCATCTCTGCTGTTCTGTCAAACGTGCCTATCCATTTCTGCTGTTCTGTCAAACGTTCCATGACGAAGAAAAGAAATTTTATCTGTTGCAGAGTCTTTTTATACCTGTCTATGGTGAGTAGTGTTCATCAAACCCGAGATACACGCATTTTTGTGAAAAAGAATAATGTGTGAACTTTACGGATGGGCCCCACCTCTGTTCTTGGGATTGGCTTACTCATCACGAGTCACCAGGTCAACATGATATTGCACATGAGAGTGGAGAAGAGTGTGCTCGATATGTCCATACAACCATTAAAATACGAAATCCACTCTTTTGTAAAATAATACATACCATCTTGAAATATCCCCTACTTTTTGTGACAGGTGTGTGTATATATATATATATATATATATATATATATATATATATATATATATATATATATATATATATATATATATATATATATATATATATATATATATATATATATATATATATAAATATATATATATATATATATATATACACCAATACCTCGCTCTTTCGACAGGTTAGGGACCAGAGCTATGACGAAAGTCGAAAATCGACGAAAGTCGAAGCATAGCCTTTATTTAGCTTACAAATGCATTAGGGCCGCCAAAAAAATGAAAATAACTAACTATATAACACTTGCGAATGCGTGCAACACCTAGATAAACAGAAATAAACACAAGAGTAAAGAAAATACAGTAATAAATATTAAAAAATACGTAAATAGCATTTTACCTTAAAATCATTCTTGAGCAAGTAGACGATGAATATATACAGTATGTACAGTTTTGAATGTTGGTAATTTAGGGGGATTCTAGACTTAGAAAACCAGATCGAGAAAATTGAGGTGGCTCATCTTCAGAACTGGAGGATTTCAATCTAATTCTTTTAGGAGAAGGGCACTTTGAAGGAGATCTAACTGGGGCTGGGGCTGATGTTGATGGCTCGGAATCTGAAGGGTTAGAGGGAGGGGTGACTGAAGTTGGTTGTGGCGGTTGCGTCTTGAAAAAGGAGAGCAAAGACGTTTACCTCATTGATGTCTTCTTCCTTTCCCTAAGAAGTTCTCTGTAACAGGCTATTTGGTGTTCTAGCCCACTATTTACTTTTGAACTTCTGTCGAAATTTATTCTACGTTGAAGATCTGCTGCTTTGTGTAGCCAACTTCTTCAATAATTGTTTCAAGCTTCACTTGAAAAGCTCCTGCAGCTGCGGTATCTGCGCTAGCTGATTCTCCCTTCACTGCTATATTATGCAAATTTGACCTTTTCTTAAATTTCTCAAACCAGCCCCTGCTAGCTCCAAATGTCTCTTCAGCTGATGTCTCTCCTTGTTCAGCCTTCATTGCATTAAATAAAGTTTGTGCTTTAGCCTGGATAAGATCTTGGCTTAGAGGAATGTTGTGGCTGACTTGGTCTTCAATCCACACATTTAACACTTTCTCCATCTCACCAATTAAATTATGCCGCTTTCTAATAAGTTTGGTATGCACTGGCATAGCGTTTTTAATTTCCTGTAACACTTTAGCTCTGTTCTTTACAATTGTGCTAACTGTAGTGCTTGGTACACCTAGCCTGCGGCCTATTTCAGCATTTAAGATGCCTTGTTCATTAAGCTTGATTAGCTTAAGCTTTTCTTGCAAATTGAGAACCTTATGGGTTCTTTTAACTTTGTCACTACACTTAGGACCCATTATGAATATATTAAAGCACAAAAATAAGTAGTACTGTATAAGGCCTAATCACACAAAAAAGTACAGTATGAAAACTGTACACGGTGTCTTATAATCACGATATGAACACTGTCATTAGACTGTTATCACTAAAATAACTATGAACTGTTTACAGTATAATCACAAAAATAATAAAGAGCGAAGCGAGCGACGAAATTTGGAAACGTGGTTAGAATTGAAAACCGACGAAAGAGCGAAGCGACGAAATTCGAGGTATTGGTGTACATATATATATATATATATATATATATATATATATATATATATATATATATATATATATATATATATATATATATATATATATATATATATATATATATATATATATATATATATATATATATATATATATACAGTAGAACCTCCATAGTTGACCACCTCCCTACATTGACCACCTCCCGAAGTTGACCACATTTTCATAGACCGGACACGCACCACATGTACTCAATGGAAGACGACCTCTATAAGTTGACCACCTCTGTAAGTTGTATCTTGACCACTTGGATTATGACACAATAGTAATTTACCCTCTATTACTTGACCAGTTTTAAAAAAATCAGTGTCTTTGAATTTTGTCGGCACAGGCTTTCTGACCGCTTTTCGAATGATGCTTGCCGACAAAGAAAATTAACCTAACCTCTTTGATTTTTTCGCAAACATGCAGTATAAAAAGACCAACTTCTAAGCAAAATCTTCATTCTTGCTATAACTGCCCTGCCGGTTGATAGTAATTCAACTACTAAACTGTAAGTTCTCTCTCAGACTGTGTTTTGTACACTTTATCGTTAACAAAATTAACCTAACCTTTTTGATGGCCCAAATGAAAGAATCAAGGAGCTGACAATGAAGGAAAAAGTTGATCTTCTACATTTTCTGGAAAGCAGCAGCCAAAGAAAGACGGCAGAACATTTTGGGGGTTAGCAAGACCACAGTTAGCAACATCCAAAAACGTAAACATGAGTACTTGGAGAGATGTGGTAAGGAAAGCAGAGATCTACAGCGGAAAAGGAGGAAAATTCCCCTAGATGAAGTCAATGAAGCCACATTAAACTGGTTCAAACAAATGAGGGCAGGTAATGCCCGAATCTCCGGGCCGATGATTCAAGAAGTTGCTAAAAAATTTGCAAGGGAATTCAGGGTGGCAGAAGATTTCCAAGCATCAAGTGGTTGGCTCGAGAAATTTAAACTGCGACACGCGATCTCCCAGAAAGTGTTGTGTGGTGAATCCAATGAAGTTCCAGTAGAAGCTGTGGAAGAGTTCATCAAAAAGTTTCCTTACTTCGCCAGAGGCTTCAAAGACGACGACATCTTTAATGCTGACGAGTGCGGACTCTTTTTCAAGGCGATGCCTGACAGGAGCCTCGCCATGAAGGGTGACAAATGTAAGAGCGGAAAACTTTCCAAAGAACGTTTCATAGTTATGCTTTGTGCTAGCTCAAACGGAGAGAAACTAAAGCCCTTGGTGATTTGTAAATCGGCAAAGCCAGGCGCATTCAAGAACCTGAAGCCCGAAGACCTCTCCGTCACTTGGAGATCAAACAAATCCGCATGGATGACTGGCGCCCTATTTGAGGAGTGGGTAAGATGCATCGACCGAGAAATGAAGAAGAAGAAATGGTCTATTCTACTGACAGTAGACAACTGTCCTGGCCACCCACAAGTGGAACATCTCACAAACGTGACACTGAAATTTCTGCCTCCAAACACGACCACAAAAACCCAACCTCTTGACCAAGGCATCATCAAAACATTTAAAATGCACTACCGGGCCCAGCTCCTGCAGTGGGTCATTACTAAAACACAGATCTGTGGTCCGCCTGTGGAAGCAACTTCATCCGCTGCATCAGTTAACGCTCTGGATGCTGTCCTCTGGATCAGTTCTGCTAGGAATAAAGTTCAGCCGGAAACGATACAGAAGTGTTTCAAGAAATGTGGATTTATCACAACCCAAGAGCATGACGTTTTAGCCCCATCGGACAGTCCATCGCCAGTGGCAGAATTCGAAGTAGTAGATTTTGAAGGTTTTGTTGCAATGGATGATGAGGTGGCAACCTGTAATGAACCTGACCCAGAAGGAATTTTCCAAGCGATATTGACCGAAGTACAGACAAGCATAACAGTGCATGAAGCAGCTGGTGAAGTTGAAGAAGCAAGTGATGATTACTCAGAAATTGCAGAGACTCCAAAAGAAGAGGCTGTCAGGCATCTGATAATGCAGTTGAAGTCATTTGCTGAGGAAATATGGCCAGGTATGTTGAGTGGTGTAGCCAGCGTTGAGAGTGCTTTCTCCACTTATGTTTGTAATAAGAATAAGACACAGACCAAGATTGACTCCTTTTTTCAGAAAGAATTATTAAAACATGATAAAACAGACGTTGATGATTTGATTTGATGTTGTGATTATGTATGATTTCGTATGATACTGTATTCTCCAATATAAGCTGTTCAAGGAAGTAAAGTATCAGAACAATAGGCCTCGTTCCGTATGTTGACCACCTCCGTATGTTGACCGGTTTGCTACAGTCCCTTGGGTGGTCAACATATAGACGTTCTACTGTATGTATATATATATATATATACCAACGGGCTGATCACCCGTTTGGCAGTCACTTTGATTACGGAAACACCGACGAACGGATTGATTTGTCGTTGCCCTAAAGACGCCATTAGGCGTGATGGGAACAACGGCAAAGAAAATCTATTCGCTGTTGCCCTTAAGACGCCACTAGGCGTAATGGCCACTGACTGCTTTGCCGGTCTTTGGCTAAGGACGAAAGAAGAAGAAGAATATATATATATATATATGTATATATATATATATATATATATATATATATATATATATATATATATATATATATATATATATATATATATATATATATATGTCTGTCTCTCTGTCTGCCTGTGTATATATATATATATATATATATATATATATATATATATATATGTATATATATATATATATATATATATATATTGTCGTGGAATATTCTAATCCACATATATAAATTATTAGGTAAATATGAAGCCTAACAAATAAAATTAATAAAGAAAAGAGCAATGGTAAATAACAGTGCTGTCACAAAGAAGGTACTCGAAATCCCCCTTGTTTTCTACTTCGTCGGCAAATTGTAACGCTTTCACGTTGATATTAAAGGCCTTCTGCAACATACACGCGTTTCCCAAACACACAATAAAATGTGCTGCCTTTCTAAGAAAAACCTTGAGATATGCAAGTTGACCTAAATTTTAAATTCCATTCATGTCTTTTTCTACACTATGTTACCAAAAACAAAAGGCAGATGGACTAAAGGATAGCGAGAAGGGAGAGGCAGAAAGCCGAACACTAAACACGCGTCTCGCTATTAATGCCACCCCCAACCCGCGTCGCGCGATACACAATTACTACTATCACGCGTGTTAGGCTACAAGCACTAACTTTTTCGGACGGACAGTGATAAATTCACTACCCTTCCCAGAGTTAGGTTTTAAAATCATAAAAAACGCTTATTAGGAAAGATAACATTATATGGGTTTACGTTTGAAAACATAACAGTACCCAGACAGCACATCTTCGAAACAGGAGGTAGAAAATACATATTTTGAACGCAGCCACGTAGCTCTTTTAAATTTGGATATTTGGGTTCCTTAGGGCTTGCTGACCAAGAATATGTAAAACGTTACGCAAATAGTCCAGGAATTAATAAATTATACCCAAAATAAAATAGTGGGGATGCCTGACAGCATGGAATCATTTCTGCTCATAAAATTTTTTTTATAACGTGTTTGAAAAAAATCTTACGTTACAGAATTAGCCTACCATGTAAACTCCAAATTGATTGGAGCGCAACAAATGAAAGACTAACCACGATTGGTCGGGCTATAAATACTATCTTTCGTTGTTAGGGGAGACGTGAAAAGGTAACATTTTTTCAAACACTTGTCGAAACGTGGCCTCATTGGCTAGACTCGCTGATATACTCACTTAGGAGCGTTAGTTCGAGACCACTAGTGCAAATAATCTTGATAAAGCAACAGTGCGTTGAAGCCAGCTCATATTTGTGTTAAATAAAAGCCTGGAACATAAGCAGATGGGAATTTGTGCCAGTAATTGTGCCAGAATTCATTGCTAATCAACGTATCTGTGTTTATTTCCATGAAATTGTGGTAAGCTTGAACCATTCAGTATCTTTTAATGAAAATTGAATGTAAATTGTTAATTTATGCCTGTATATATATGTGTAGTTCAGTGGCAAACAGGAGATAAAGCCTATAATGCTCCAGCCTGAACAGAGGGTGTCGGAGGGAAGTAAAACGGCATGGAATGGCCAAATAGTACACTGACACCTGGATGATTGATTAGACAGAAATAATGCTGGAAGTGCAGAGGCGTGGTAACCATTAAGGAGGTAAATACTGGTATAAAGTATTTCAGATGAAGCTGACAGTTGGCCTAACGCTCTGAACTCAATGTTTGTGTTGTATTGTGCTCAGTGTAGAACTAGAGTATCAATTAGTTATGAAGTAGAAGGTACATCCTTCTTGTTTTCAGGGACCGTGGTCTTGATGGTACTGAGCAGCACCTGGTCAGAGCTTTGCTGAATCCAGAGTCGGACAGCATACTCCTTGGTCTTTTTAGCTATCAGTGAGGTGTCTCCAGAGCCCAGGGGAGAATTCGAGCAGAGGAGTCCTTTCCTGCCGCCATCACGCAAGATAAGCTGATTTGGCCAGCTGAGCTCAACATTATGTCCCCTCATCTTGAAATGACTTTGTAAAAATAACATTCAGAGGGGAATTTAATTGTCTTAATATCAGGAACTGAGAACATCTCCAATACTAGTCCCGAAAGACAAACTATTGAAGTCATGATGACAAATACCAACAGAGCTTGAACAAAACAAAACCAGTATTACCTCATATTACTACTACACAACTGACACACATAGGATATTTTTAATAATATATGTCACTACAATATTCATATTGATAAAGTCTGTACATATACTTGTAAGTAAAATTGATTGTGATTCCTGGTTCCTTTGTATTTGAATCAGGACAGATTTTGAATCTTTCCCTATTAAAAATATTGGGGGTAATTCACTTCAGGGAATATAAGAATTAAAAGGTATCCTTGGGTGGAATTAAATAAGGTTGAGCTCACGGTGCCTGTGTTGTCCATTAGATATATTTAGAGATTAAATTGTTGGTTAGACATTGTAGAAATTTACCTGATAGACAATGGCGGACCTGGCCAAGTTTCGATCTGCTGCTGTTCAGACTGCAAAAGAGTTAGGATTAGATGGGCAAGTTATGGTTGCCTATGTCACGACGGAATGTGACAAATTTATTGAACGCGAAGAAAGAAGATTAGAAAAAGAGGCCGAAAGAAAGTTAGAGGCTGAGACTAAGAGGTTACAGTTTGAGGCTGAGGCTGAGACTAAGAGGTTGCAGATTGAGGCTGACAAAGAGGCTAAGAAATTGGAAGCAGAAAGAGAAGACAAAAGATTAGCTGCAGAAAGGGAAGCCGAGGAAAGAAGACAGGCTGCAGAAAGAGAAGAGAAGAAAGTAGCTGCAGAAGAAAGAAGATTGACTGCAGAGAGGGAAGCAGAAAAGGAGGAGAAGAGATTACAAAGGGAACATGAGTTACGACTAAGGGAGTTTGAGTTTCAAGGCCATGCTCCTGAAAATGGTGCCAGTCCCTTTGCCTCTGATGCTACGGTTACTCAGGGAGCCTCAACCTCAGCTATGAACTTTCATTTAGATCATTTTGTTGAGAAAGACGATGATATTGAGAGCTATATAAATAGATATGAACTATTAGCTACCACATATGGGTTAGAGAGAGAAAGGTGGAGCTTAAAGTTATCTCAGGGACTTCGTGGGGCAGCGTATGAAGTTTTTGCAAAAATGAGCAGAGGTGATCAGGAAAATTATGATATGCTAAAGCAGGCTCTTTTGTTAAGATATGAAAAGAATGCTGAATTTTATAGGAAAAAATTTAGGAATGCTAAACTACTGTCAGGTGAAACTTATCACCAGTTCTCTGCACGAATAGAGACATACTTGGAGAAATGGACTTCTCTGGGGAAAACCCAAGATCTTAAGGAAATGGTCCTTATAGAGCAATTAAGAGAGTCCATGGCTCCAGACCTGAGAAAGTTTCTCATGGAACAAGGTGCAGAGAGGCTGGGTGAGTTGCTAAATGTTGCTGAAAGGTATCAAGCAGCTCAAGCAGAGGTAACAGGTAATAAAAAGAAACAGGTGGACAACTTTAGGGCACCACAGAACTTTAATCAATTTGATCCTAGGGATCAAAATAAAGGTAAGCACCAATTTGATAGGCCACGGTATGACAATAAAAATAAATTCCCACAATTCGATGAAAGGAAATATAATGAAAGAAAATCTTTCAACCAAGGAAAAAGGTGGTGTAAGAATTGTCAGATGGACAATCATGACACTGACCGTTGCAGAAGGAAACCTGTGTATATGGCAACCCTTCAGGTCAGGTCGACCTCAAGACAGGAGGAGGATATTATGTTAGATACCACTCCAGAAGAGATGAGGAAGGCACAGGCTGGGGATAAAACACTCAAGCCTTGTTTCAGGAAATTGTCAACTTGTCATACAACTCCAGGCAAGGGAGATTTTTACATGAAAAACAAGTTGATGTATAGGAAGACTGGAGCTAGATCCAAAGGTCACGGACAGCTGGTTCTTCCAAAAAAGATATAGGGCAGACTTAATAAGGAGCCTACATGTGAAACCAGATGGGGACCATGAGAAGATAGGTACCATCATTCAAAAGGTGGCTCACAATTATTATTGGCCCAAAGCAAGATGGGACATTGAGAATTTTGTAGAAAGGTGTAGCATAGCACATGAGGGAACACCCACAAGTGGGAACATGGATCAGGACCTGGACACGCCCCGGGGCAAAATTAGGCCTGATAATAAAAAGAAAAATAGATTTGATAAAGTGGACCAAATGGAATGGGAAGCCCCTTTTCACGGACAAGCTTCACTTAACTGTTTTACAATGGCCACTATGCGGAGAGGGCAAAAAGATGTCTTACCCCAGGATAAGCCGAAAATCCCTCAATCGGACTTAAACAAACTGGAGGAAGAGGATGTAGAGAGGAAATCTCTCATCAAGAATTTTAAGTGGGGAGAAAGCCCCCAAAAGAATTGGTAGCGGTCGTTTTGTGAATGATAATTCTGGGAGGAAAAATCATCACTATAAAGCTTCGAGTGGAAGAGACCATACCGGTGCATGGACAAATAGGTCCACACAATTAAAGGTCCATATGTAGCTATGTTAAGAACGTGGACTGATGAAAAGGCAGAGGAAAACATTACATCTTCATACCAATATGTGAATGAGCTGACCACTCGGTTAAAAACGGGCTGGAAACTTGCCAATGAAAATTTGAAACAAGCCAGGAAGAAACATGCTGCCTATTATAACAGGAAGGCGAAGGACAGAAATTTGGCTGTGGGAGAGAAAGTACTGCTTCTTTTGCCTGGGAGTCAGAATAAGTTACAAATTGGATGGCAGGGTCCATATACAGTTCTAGAGAAGGTGTCTAGAACAAATTATAAGATAGATAAGAAGGGGAAAGAAAAAATCTATCATGTGAATCTCCTGAAGAAATATTTGGAAAGAGAACATCAGGAAGAGACACACTTGTTGACCTTGTCCATCGCCATGGAGATGAAAAAGGAACCACTTTCATCATTTGAATATCCATACACCCCTGTGAGACAGCAGCACAGGTGAAAATCAGTACACATTTAACGAAAACTCAGAAAGAGAGAGTGCAACAGGTTCTAAATAATCATGCAGAGGTGTTAACAGACCGACCAGGGCATACAAACCTATTGGAATATGATATGAAACTAATAGACTCCACACCTGTCTGTATGAAACCATATTCGATTCCGTTTGCTAAGGAGAAAGCTTTGAAGGAAGAGATAGACTATCTATTGAAGGAAGGAATTATTTCGCACAGTGAGTCTTCGTATAGTTCCGGTGTTGTACTCTTAAGGAAGCCCTCTGGAGAACATAGACTCTGTATAGATTACAGGAGACTGAATGCTATTACCGAAGGACAGGTGGATCCATTACCGGATACAAATCAGCTGTTTGCCAGACTAAATAAAGCTAAATATTTCTCAAAAGTGGATCTGAGTAAAGGATATTATCAGATTCCAGTAAAGCCTGAGGTTAGACCATACCTAGCTTTTAGTACCTCAGAAGGACACTATGAGTTTAATAGATTGCCATTTGGATTGAAGAATGCGCCTAGTGTCTTCTCTAGAATGATGAGAAAATTATTGGATCCTCTGAATAATCCCTGTATAACAAATTTTATGGATGATATCCTTATAGCAACAGAAACATTTGAGGAACACATTGACTCTCTGAACATGCTGTTTAATCGACTTAGGGAGGCAAATTTAACAGCCCGACCAACCAAATGTTGCGTTGGATGTAAAGAATTGGAATTTTTGGGACACACAGTTGTGGCATATGCTAGCAGAAAGTTGAATAAAGCTGAAATCAACTACTCAACTAGCGAAAAAGAATGTCTTGCAGTAATATGGGCGATAAAGAAATTCAATATTTATCTATATGGGAAGGCATTTAAGTTGCAAACAGACCACAAACCGTTATCGTTTCTAGCACAGGCTAGGCATGAGAACTCCAGGTTACTCCGATGGTCTTTACTTTTGGCTCCATATAATTTTAGCATTGAGTATATATCTGGAAAAAACCAATTTGGGAGCGGATTTTTTTAAGCCGCCATCCGTGTGATGAGAATCACCGTAAACCCCAGAAATAATAATAAATTTCTCTATGTGAATATAGAATAAAGGACTGACATATAATGTCTGTTTTAAGAGGGGAGGTGTCGTGGAATATTCTAATCCACATATATAAATTATTAGGTAAATATGAAGCCTAACAAATAAAATTAATAAAGAAAAGAGCAATGGTAAATAACAGTGCTGTCACAAAGAAGGTACTCGAAATCCCCCTTGTTTTCTACTTCGTCGGCAAATTGTAACGCTTTCACGTTGATATTAAAGGCCTTCTGCAACATACACGCGTTTCCCAAACACACAATAAAATGTGCTGCCTTTCTAAGAAAAACCTTGAGATATGCAAGTTGACCTAAATTTTAAATTCCATTCATGTCTTTTTCTACACTATGTTACCAAAAACAAAAGGCAGATGGACTAAAGGATAGCGAGAAGGGAGAGGCAGAAAGCCGAACACTAAACACGCGTCTCGCTATTAATGCCACCCCCAACCCGCGTCGCGCGATACACAATTACTACTATCACGCGTGTTAGGCTACAAGCACTAACTTTTTCGGACGGACAGTGATAAATTCACTACCCTTCCCAGAGTTAGGTTTTAAAATCATAAAAAACGCTTATTAGGAAAGATAACATTATATGGGTTTACGTTTGAAAACATAACAGTACCCAGACAGCACATCTTCGAAACAGGAGGTAGAAAATACATATTTTGAACGCAGCCACGTAGCTCTTTTAAATTTGGATATTTGGGTTCCTTAGGGCTTGCTGACCAAGAATATGTAAAACGTTACGCAAATAGTCCAGGAATTAATAAATTATACCCAAAATAAAATAGTGGGGATGCCTGACAGCATGGAATCATTTCTGCTCATAAAATTTTTTTATAACGTGTTTGAAAAAAATCTTACGTTACAGAATTAGCCTACCATGTAAACTCCAAATTGATTGGAGCGCAACAAATGAAAGACTAACCACGATTGGTCGGGCTATAAATACTATCTTTCGTTGTTAGGGGAGACGTGAAAAGGTAACATTTTTTCAAACACTTGTCGAAACGTGGCCTCATTGGCTAGACTCGCTGATATACTCACTTAGGAGCGTTAGTTCGAGACCACTAGTGCAAATAATCTTGATAAAGCAACAGTGCGTTGAAGCCAGCTCATATTTGTGTTAAATAAAAGCCTGGAACATAAGCAGATGGGAATTTGTGCCAGTAATTGTGCCAGAATTCATTGCTAATCAACGTATCTGTGTTTATTTCCATGAAATTGTGGTAAGCTTGAACCATTCAGTATCTTTTAATGAAAATTGAATGTAAATTGTTAATTTATGCCTGTATATATATGTGTAGTTCAGTGGCAAACAGGAGATAAAGCCTATAATGCTCCAGCCTGAACAGAGGGTGTCGGAGGGAAGTAAAACGGCATGGAATGGCCAAATAGTACACTGACACCTGGATGATTGATTAGACAGAAATAATGCTGGAAGTGCAGAGGCGTGGTAACCATTAAGGAGGTAAATACTGGTATAAAGTATTTCAGATGAAGCTGACAGTTGGCCTAACGCTCTGAACTCAATGTTTGTGTTGTATTGTGCTCAGTGTAGAACTAGAGTATCAATTAGTTATGAAGTAGAAGGTACATCCTTCTTGTTTTCAGGGACCGTGGTCTTGATGGTACTGAGCAGCACCTGGTCAGAGCTTTGCTGAATCCAGAGTCGGACAGCATACTCCTTGGTCTTTTTAGCTATCAGTGAGGTGTCTCCAGAGCCCAGGGGAGAATTCGAGCAGAGGAGTCCTTTCCTGCCGCCATCACGCAAGATAAGCTGATTTGGCCAGCTGAGCTCAACATTATGTCCCCTCATCTTGAAATGACTTTGTAAAAATAACATTCAGAGGGGAATTTAATTGTCTTAATATCAGGAACTGAGAACATCTCCAATACTAGTCCCAAAAGACAAACTATTGAAGTCATGATGACAAATACCAACAGAGCTTGAACAAAACAAAACTAGTATTACCTCATATTACCACTACACAACTGACACACATAGGATATTTTAATAATATATGTCACTACAATATTCATATTGATAAAGTCTGTACATAACTTGTAAGTAAAATTGATTGTGATTCCTGGTTCCATTTGTATTTGAATCAGGACACATATTCATTCATAATAACAATGAATACATATTGTTATTTGAAAAGTTATCAGTGACTCCTTAAGATATTCTCATAGAGTGTTATATGTATGTGAGTGTCACAGTGTTGTCAAGAGTAGTGGATTAAATTAAATTGTTTATCTGTCTGTTGTTGTGACTTACACTTCATCATACACATACCCTAGACACATAACGTAGTCATCACACTATTCCAGAATAATTCTGACTGAGATATATAGATATGTGGTAGCAAGTAAGGTTATCTATAATACACTACTCTTAATAGATATAGATACCTTCACAGCTGATCTCAGTCAGTACATTAAGTCCCCTATAAATATTTATAACATCCCACTTCACCACATATATATATATATATATATATATATATATATATATATATATATATATATATATATATATATATATATATATATATATATATATATATATGTATATATACGAGTATATGTTTGTCTTAGTGAAATGCGTTAATACCGTGTGTTTACGTGTCTCTCGTTCATGCCTTCTTTCACTCATTATCGAGTATGGAGACATTACTGTAGCTGTGCCTTTTGCACAAAGCCTGAATCAAAACATTACAGGTATATATATATATATCTTCTTTGATCCTTAGCCGCCGATCGTCAAAGCAATCAGTGGCCATCACGCCTAGTGGCGCCTTGTAGGGCAACAACAAATTGATTCCACTTTGCTCGGATATAAGGTAAAGGATCCCGTTACACGTCCATTGAGGCATATTGGGAATACGGTATTAGGCCCATATTTTCTTGACCATCGGTACACTAGGGGTGATGTGGCCAGCATCACGCCGGCCGCCTTAACCTTCCCAGAGTTGCTCTGGTACCCAATTTTTGAGGCTGGGTAGACCCCGGAGCTGTTTGCGGTTTAAAAAAATCCCACCTCAACTGGGGATCGAACCATGGACCACCGAGCTAGGAAGCCAGTGCACTAACCACTGCGCCACAGCGGCTCCTATATTTTATATAAATATACATAAAGATACTTGGGGACTTGAATATCACGATACCAGATAATTGCTTGCTTATCGATCTCAAGACCTAATGTGTTGTCCGTGATAAACAAGATATTTAACTCCACCACTTGTCCTATTTTGGTATTATCATTTTCGAGTATTCTCCACTTTGAATTTTTTCTCTGTAATCAATACTTCAGTTTTGTGTGTGCGTGTGTTTTTTTTTTTTTTTTTTGGTTTAAAAATATAGATGATCATGTAACGGTGTAGAAAGCTGTCGAGTTCTTGTTACGAAGCACCAGATGATGATTGGAAACTCTATACAGAGCGATACAACAGGAGGCAATCTAATCATCAGAAGAAATTCTTCCTCCCAAGTGTCAGCCTCTGGTTGTCATGTTCAGATAATTACTCCACTCCACCATGGTTGCAGTTTTCAACTTCACTCCTGTTTTTCTGCCAGTTGGAGGCAATTGTGAAAGTAACCCGTATGTTGAAAATAAATTACTGTCGTGAATTCTATTACCCGTTGTGGTTGTTCCACAGCCAGCACGATGCCATTTCCGCACACTGAGTCTCTTAAGTGCCCTTGACCTTGACTGTCCTTTCAACCCCAACAGTTTCAGTTGATCATACACTGAGGCAGCCACTAGACCTATTGCACCTACCTCAACTGCCATGATCCTTGCAGTGAACCCGTCGTGTCTCAAGTCTGTGACCAGATCATTGTACCTGGCCACTTTGAACGAGTGTTGCTCATCCAATCTGGATTCAAACAACACGGTCAGCTTAATCATTATAATCTAATGCAATGATGAGTTCTGTAGCACTATATCTGGTCGTCTTCGAGATGTTCTGATACTTTCTGGATATGTCTCTCGCCCGGGTAGATCTTTTGCCATCTCCCAGTCATCTGCACAGTCAAGAATAGATGGTAAACTGCTACGTGGTTTACTTGGTTTTGGGTGTGCTGACTTTCCTGCTCTCAAAAAGTATGTAAAGTAGAACAGTCCCAATTAAGATGGTTTGGCCATGTCTGCAGAATGGGAGAAGATCGGATACCACGACAAGCATGGGAAACAAAGAGCCAAGGATCCAGACCCCGAGGACGACCCAGAGTCCGCTGGGAGGACAACATTAGACAATCTTTGAAGGATCGAGGACTAGAATGGAACCAGGCCAGGAGGAAGACAGCCGATAGGATAGTCTGGCGCTCTCTCTTCCAAACCTCTACACCTCACGGTAAAAGGGGAACGACTAAGTAAGTAAGTAAGTAAAAAGTATGTATTTGCGGTACTCGGTCTGACTTTGCTGTTCGCCTTCACCCTTGCCAGGTCTCAATATGTTTCTGTCACGAATAGGCACTAGTCGCAAGTATACAGCATTTAATTTAGATCAGTGGTAGGCAACCCAAAAGCTGCGGAGATATACTTTATAAACACTGAGCTATCAAAAATCTACTCTGACAAAAGCATGTCTATTTTCAAGTTTCAGAGTACTAGGAATATAAAGTAAGTGCAGCCTACATATAACTTTTATCTGTACCGAACGATATCCTTCGAGTGCAATTCAGTCGACAGAGAGGTAGACAAGTAAATCGACAGAGAGGTAGATAATTCAATCGACAGAGAGGTAGACAATTAAATCGACAGAGAGGTAGACAATTCAATCGACAGAGAGGTAGAAAATTCAATCGACAGAGAGGTAGACAATTAAATCGACAGAGAGGTAGATAATTCAATCGACAGAGAGGTAGACAATTAAATCGACAGAGAGGTAGACAATTGAATCGACAGAGAGGTAGATAATTCAATCGACAGAGAGGTAGAAAATTCAATCGACAGAGAGGTAGAAAATTCAATCGACAGAGAGGTAGACAATTAAATCGACAGAGAGGTAGACAATTAAATCGACAGAGAGGTAGATAATTCAATCGACAGAGAGGTAGACAATTCAATTGACAGAGAGGTAGACAATTCAATTGACAAAGAGATAGATAATTCAATCGACAGAGAGGTAGACAATTAAATCGACAGAGAGGTAGACAATTCAGTCAACAAAGAGGTAGACAATTCAATCGACAAAGAGGTAAACAAGTCAATCAACAGAGAGGTAGACAATTTAATCAACAGAGAGGTAGACAGTTGAATCGACAGAGAGGTGAACAATTTAATTGACAGAGAGATAGACAATTCAATCGACAAAGAGGTAGCCAATTCAATCGACAGAGAGTCAGCCAATTCAATCGACAGAGAGGTAGATAATTCAATCGATAGAGAGTCAGCCAATTCAATCGACAGATAGGTAAACAAGTCAATCGACAGAGAGGTAGACAATTCAATCGACAGAGAGGTAGACAATTCAATCGACAGAGAGGTAAATAATTCAATTCACAGAGAGGTAAGCATTTCAGTCGACAGAGAGGTAGACAATTCAGTCGACAGAGAGGTAGACAATTCAATCGACAGAGAGGTAAACAAGTCAATCAACAGAGAGGTAGACAATTTAATCGACAGAAAGGTAGACAATTTAATCGACAGAAAGGTAAACAATTCAATCGCAGAGAGATAGACAAATCAATAGACAGAGAGATAGACAATTCAGTCGACAGAGAGTCAGCCAATTCAGTCGACAGATAGGTTGATAATTCAATCGACATAGAGGTAGACAATTCAATCGACAGAGAGGTAGACAATTCAATCGACAGAGAGGTACACAACTCAATCGACAGAGAGGTAGACAATTATAACTAAATTATATTTTACCGAAAGTTATCTTCACTTTAAAGAAATGATCACACAGCTGTCTAAATCAGGTCACAATAAATCGAACGGTAGTACATAACTCGTGAGTTTTCACTGGGAACACGGAAAAAAAAAATTACCTATGCTTTTGGGGGCACCACGTTTTTAATGTTGGTGGTAGAGGGCTAAACCGAAATTTCCCTGGCTATAAACATTCTCCAGAACAAAGGTAAGCAATATTTTGATAGGCCACGCAATGACTATAAAAATAAAACCTCACAATTCAATGAAAGGAAATATGATGAAAGAAAACCTTTTAACCAAGGAAAGAAGTATTGTAAAAATTGTCGGATGGACAACCATAACACTGAAAATTGTAGAAGGAAAACTCCTACTTTCGCTGCAATGAAAAGGGGGAGAAAGGGAGTAAAGGTCAACCCTACTGAACAACAGGAACCTTACCACCCCCCAGTGTGTGAAGATGTAACATGCAATGGTGTCACCATAAGGTGTTTGTATGATACTGGATTAGATTCTTGGGGAATCCCAAGAGACCTGTGATCATGGCAACAGTACAGACCAGATCACAGTCTAAAAAGGAGGAGGATAATCCAATAAATACCCATCCAGATGAGATGAGGAAAGCGCAGGCGGAGGATAAGACCCTCAAGCCTTGTTTTAAGAAATTGCCCAAATGTCATACACCTCCAGGCAAGGGAGATTTCTATATGAAGAACAAATTGATATATAGGAAGGCTGGAAATGGATCCAATGGTCACGGACAGCTGGTCCTTCCCAATTCATATAGGACTAAAGTGTTGGAACTAGGGCATGCGATTCCCTTCAGTGGTCATATGGGGATCAGCGCAACAGGACAGCGTATAGCTTGTCATTATTTCTGGCCAGGAATAACTGAAGACATAAAAATATATGTAAAATCCTGTCCAGAGTGCCAACGTGTAGCTCCAAAGCATTGGACTGCTCCAGCAACTCTAGGGGAAATGCCCATAGTGGGAACACCTTTTGAAAGAGTTGCAGTGGACATTGTGGGACCTCTCACTCGGACCAAGAGGAGGAACAGTTACATTCTGACTCTGGTGGACACTTGTTCTATGTGGGGAGAGGCGGTAGCCCTGTCATCAATTGATTCGAAGCATGTGGCAGAGGCATTACTCACAATCTTCACCAGGTTAGGCTTTCCCAACCAAATCTTGACTGATAATGGCTCTCAGTTCAAGGGGAAACTAACAGAAGAAGTATTCAAGATCTTTCAAGCCAAACACTTTCATTGTAGCCCGTATCATTCTCAAGGAAATGGCTAAGTGGAAAGATTTAACGGGACACTCATGTCGATCCTGAGAAAGTTGGCACATGAAAAACCAGATACATGGGACCAGTATCTTCCCGCCGCCTTGTTTGCCTATCGGGAGGTACCCCATAGTTCAACCGGTATGGCTCCGGCAACCTTGTTATTTGGAAGGCCAATAAAAGGTCCATTGGAAGCCTTGTTAAGGACATGGACCGATGAAAAGGCAGAAGAAAACATTACCTCATCATATCAATATGTGAACGAGCTGACCACTCGTCTTAAAACTGGCTGGAAACTTGCCAATGAAAATTTGAGACAAGCCAGGAAAAAGCATGCTGTCTATTACAATAAGAAAGCGAAGGATCGAGAATTAGCTGTGGGAGAGAAGGTGCTCCTTCTACTGCCCGGCAGCCAGAATAAATTGCAAATTGGATGGCAAGGTCCATATACAGTTCTAGAGAAGGTGTCTAGAACAAATTATAAGATAGATAAGAAGGGGAAAGAGAAAATCTATCATGTGAATCTCCTGAAGAAATATCTGGACAGAGAAAACCAGGAAGAGACACACCTACTGACCTTGTCTGTTGCAATGAAGATGAAAAAGGAACCACTCACTTCTCATGAATATCCTTTACATCCCTGTGAGACCGCTGCACAGGTAAAAATCAGCACACACTTAACGGAAAATCAGAGGGAGAGGGTTCAACAGGTTCTGAATAATCATACAGATGTGTTAACGGACCGACCGGGGCATACAAATTTATTAGAGTATGATATGAAACTCATAGACCCAACACCCATCTGTATGAGAGCCTATTCAATTCCGTTCGCTAAGGAAAAAGCTTTAAGTGAGGAGATAGATTATCTGTTGAGCGAAGGGATTATCTCGCACAGTGAATCTCCTTACAGCTCCAGTGTGGTTCTGTTGAGAAAACCCTCTGGAGAACACAGGCTGTGTATAGATTACAGGAAACTGAATGCTGTCACAGAAGGTCAGGTGGATCCATTACCTGATACAAATCAGCTGTTTGCCAGGCTGAATAAAGCTAAATATTTCTCTAAAGTGGATCTGAGCAAAGGCTACTATCAGATTCCAGTAAAGCCGGAAGTCAAACCTTATTTAGCCTTTAGCACCTCGGAAGGGCATTATGAATTTAATATGTTGCCATTCGGGCTGAAAAATGCACCGAGTGTGTTCTCGAGGATGATGAGAAAGTTACTGGATCCCCTGAAAAATCCATGCATCACCAACTTCATGGATGATATTCTCATAGCAACAGAAACATTTGAGAAACACATTAACTCTCTGAATATGTTGTTTGATCGACTGAGAGAGACCAATTTGACAGCTAGACCTACGAAATGCTGTGTTGGATGTAAAGAGCTAGAATTCGTGGGACACACAGTACATCAGGGAAATATGACCTCTGACCCCAAGAACCTGGAGAAGTTAAAAAAAAAAGTACCAAGACCACAAACAAAAAAAGATGTGCGATCTTTTGTCTCATTATGTGGTTTCTACCAAAAGTATATTAAAAACTTTAACTCCATATGTGCTCCCTTGGCTGATTTAACGCGCAAAGGAAATCCTGATAGAATTATTTGGACAGCGCAGTGTGAATTAGCATACCAAGCATTGAAAGAAAAGCTCACAAGCAGGCCTATTTTGAAATTACATGACTTGAGTCAAGAATTCATTGTGAGAACGAATGCTAGTAATATCGGTTTGGGTGCAGCTCTATTACAACGGTCAAATTCACTTGATGGGGAATTAACCCCAGTAGCTTATGCTAGCCGTAAGTTGAACACAGCAGAACAAAAATATTCAACAAGTGAAAAGGAATGTCTGGCAGTTATATGGGGTATAAAAAAGTTCCAGATTTATCTTTATGGAAAATCATTTAAGATCCAAACAGACCATAAACCACTCGTATGTCTGTCACAAGCAAGGCATGAAAATGCTAGATTATTACGCTGGTCGTTGCTCCTACAACCATTCCAGTTTACCATAGAGTACATTCCCGGAAAAACCAATGTCGGCGCTGAATTTTAAGCAGACATCCGTACGACGAACATCAGAGTAGTCACCAGGCATGGATAGTAAATTCATCTATGTGTATTTAGAAGTAGGAACTGACATATGATCGTCTGTTCTAAAGGGGGGAGATGTGTAGTGAATTTCTAAATACAATATATAAATTAGAATATAACAGTATAGGGCATAAAGGCAAAGATAGGATATTACTAAACAATTTCTGCTAGAACGGTTGGTGTCGCCTACGCCTTCAGACTATTATTTGCTAACGAATAGCCGAACAAAACGGTACCCAATTTTTCAAATGCGTCCTTGACATAAACACCCACTTTTCCTAGTTCTAAGAAATATTTGCCTAAAATACATTGTGGAACGAGGAGGTGCAAGGATAGATGAAAATGCTAATTCGTTTCGCATTGATTTCAAACTAAAAGCCAACTACAGCACAGGGGCAAGCCTTGCCATAGGGGTTTCCCCAATACGATGAAAAGGTTAGAAATGTATACACTACGGTCATGGAAACACGTTTAGCTCTTATTATGAATGACCTAAGCTCTCGTATTTCGCTTGATAGTACATGGAAAAAGAGTGAATGAGAGGAAGTTTAAAAATAAACAAATAACATAGAAAAAAAAAGATAGAATTTTGAACCAAACCGCATAGCCCCTTGAAAATCGTATATTCGTGTATCTGAAGACTTGCTGACCAAGAATATGTTGTTAGTTATGTAAATAGTCCCTTAACTAATCAAATAATGATAAAACAATACATAGAGATCAGAGATACTGTCAGGCCAAGTCATATCTGCTTAGATTGGATCGCATATTTTTTGGGAAAAAAAGTAGGTGACAGATAGGCTAAGATAGTACAGTGAATCCGATTGGGTGGAATTTGAAGTGAGACGAAATATTATTGGCTGACCTTTGAATAAACATAAATAGCCTAGTAACGTAGAAAGGTTTGAATGATATTTTTTGAAAGACTGTTTACACTGTAATATTAAGAGTGATTGGCCAACTGAGTCGATATTGTCAGAACAAGCGTTAGGGGGGACGCCATTTCTTGAAAAATTCTACCAGCGATAGATGAGATCAGGCTGTGCTTTCAAATACAATTTCTAGGCAGCCTGGACAATAAAACAGATCGAAACTGTGTCAGTCATCGTCACTGTGTATTTCATTGAAAATTGTGGTAAGATTGACATTTATTAACATGTATTTTATATAAAAATTGAATGTGAAATAATAATATATGTATGTACATGAGTGGGTCTATAGCGACCATGAGGCAAAGCCTAGAGATTGATCCACCATGTGATAGACTGTCAGAGAGGTGTAAAACTACAAGAATATGTATGATTGTCGTAAAGGAGCATAACACCTATCCTATTATATGGAAAAGATTACAGCTGAAATTGCAGTGGCGTTGTAACTATTAGGGGAGAGGAATACTGGTGTACATTGTCACATCAAAAGATAATGGTGGCATAGGTTGGTATAAGGCTATGACCCTTTTTGTTTGTTTGTAATGTACCTGTCCTAGAATGTGGACTATTAGTGTATGCTAGGTATTAAGAAGGATGCATAACCTTCACATTTCAGAGGTCCTGGGTACTGACGTTAATGTGGTACCAAACGCTTGAAAACTGATTGATTCAGGACTCTGTCTGTATACTGCGAGCCCATGCTAGTGGCCATTGCCTATCAAACAGGGAACAGATTGTCAAGCGAGCAGAGGAAACGTTCTACCTGTATTCTACTGCCAAGTTAAGTTCATGTTCGGCAACTGACAGCTCAACTAACAGAACTAAAAAGGAATATAAAGTG
Organism: Oreohelix idahoensis; assembly: GCA_024509875.1. Classification (NCBI taxonomy): domain Eukaryota; kingdom Metazoa; phylum Mollusca; class Gastropoda; order Stylommatophora; family Oreohelicidae; genus Oreohelix; species Oreohelix idahoensis. The sequence continues at coordinate 54,198 of JAMPIV010006637.1, forward strand.
ACAGTGAATAAAACTGGGACAAATATTTAATAGTCCCACAAGAGACAAACGAAAACAAACATAACTAAAAGGGTGTGATTTTAAACAACAACCTAGGGGTACTACCAGTATTACCTTAAAGTAGGAGAATACAACTACAGACGTATATTAGAAATATTATTTTTATGTGATGTAAATGATTCTTTTGATTTCATTTTTGATTGTCAGTCCTGGTTCAAAATAAATTAGAATCAGGATAATAAATTGTAAAAATTATATTTACCCAAATTTCAACCACAGTCTTAAATAAGATAGCCTTTTAAAGTGTCGTTTGTATGTTATTGTGGTAGTACTATGTGCTGTTGTGAATAATAAACTATTTGTTTGTATGTTTGTTGATTATTGTACATTACACTCTACCTTCATAACCCTAGACACTACACGAAGTCATTTAATATAATAATATAAATACATTTTGAATGAGATAAAAGGGATGGTAGCGGAAAGGTACCCTGAAAAGTTCACAATACTATTGGGTAAATTCAGGGACCTTCATAGCTAATCTCATTTATTACAATAATAATACCTAACAACACTTCATAACATCAAATCCACCACAACGTGGTTATTTGAGAGCGAAAGAAGATTGAATGTTCAAACGACAACGCCTTACTATATAAATGGAAAGAAATAAGATTGAATCCGCTGTTGTTTTTTTTTTTTTTTTTTGGGCCAGAAGTTCATTAAAGGGTAATCATGCTAGCTGTGTTGGCATTTAACAGTTTGCGAGGTCCAAAAAAATGGGGGAATTTAAACCATCTTAATGGAACTAGAACTGGCTCCGGGCTCTTCCTTCCTGTTTCATTTGTCCCATATATGTGTAGTCGCTGAGACAGCACGTCAGTAAACCGGCTTAATATTGGTTTCCACACTTGTCTGTCTCGTTCCAGTGTATGTATGTGTATGTCAATCTCTCCTCCCCCAACCTTTCCTCTCACTTCTCAGTATAGCCTGCGCAGCGCGTTTTCTTAATCTATCCAATTTTCTTGCTTTTCAGGGCTGTGTCTCTAAGTGTTGACACGGAGAATCAATTCATTTTTGACACGTTTTTTGTTTTCACAACTGATTATATGTCTTTGTGTAGTCTCTAAGCCCGTCTTGTGATGTTCCACAAACGTGTCAATTTTCTTTAAATGCGTGGAGGCATATCTGGGAGTCATCCTTATATGACCAATAGCTAAGCACAATGCTACAGTTTTCAAACGTGGAAGTGAGCCTATCTGTGAGGCTAATTACACCCTCGTTGAGTCTTGAAATCATCCACACACTTCCAGGGATTCTCCCTGTGGTGAAACATTGCACACTGGAGGAGTCACTTGAGCTCCAGACGTAACTCCGGTTTTTCACTGCATGCAGGACAATCTCTCACTATAGCACACTGCAGCTGAAAAGTGGCTCTGCAGGGACGTGACAATCCCTCAGAATTTTGGCTTCTGCATATTTACCTATGGCGGGGAATGCCAGTATGATGGGCCAGATGGCCAGCTAAGCTAAAGACACTGGTGGCTCTGACGCGTTTCAAAATAGGACGCCTAGATTCTACAGTCTATGTAATCAATCACACGGAGTCTTTAACGTGGTATGGGATACAAAAGAGCGAGGAGCTCAGCAGTCCTAGTTAAACAACAACAATAAATGGGACACATCTTATAGAATGAGAAGAAAACAACAACAATAAGTGGGACACTTGTTGCGTGATAAATTCTCGCAACATCGTTTTATTTCAATATCTGTTTTATAACGCAAGGGCAACAACTGCTTGAAATCTATAGTCCCTTTTCTCGGTAAGCATTTGTCTTCTCGCGTTAGTATCGAATGCAGTTAACTTTTGAGCTGTGGTCATTTTTGCGCTGGACTGCGCATGACTTGTCTTGTTGGTTCTTGGTCGATCGGTTTTCCGCCCACCACTAGTTGGAGTGAGCGATTTGGAATGGCGAAGTCGATGTGTGTTCGAGTTCGATCGGTTTCCGAAAGAGATGCGAGGGAGGATCGTCGTTGAAGAGGTGGATCTCCGCTTTTTTTTGTTCTGTCAGGGATGTGTAGTCCTCTTATGGATATTTCGTTTAGTCGAGATAATACCTCTAGTGTTTTCCCACATGTCGGGAGGCGTGATATTTCTGTGTATTTCATGAAAGCAAGGTAAATTGACTTTTTCATTAACTCTATCGATTTTGGGTCGTGAGCGATTTCGATTCATAGCCTGTCTCCGAAAGTCGTCGTCACGAGATGTTCTTTCCCAGCTCACATGTCGCTGCATTGTACTGCATCGGTTGATGCATGTACCAAGGACCATTACTTGCTACTTTGTTAAATGAACTAGGGTTAGAAAACCTTTATTATCTAGAGGATATTCTTGAGGACATTATTTATACTTCGGCAGACGTGTCTGTCTTGCTGAAGTCAAACTAAGGAGAGTGAACTGATCTCATACATCTGGTTATCTCCTGGCTGTTATAGAAAAGGATGGAGTTGTTCATCTGACTACATTTACAGCACTTTGAAATATAACATGCATCTGACTCATCATTGTAATGCTGTCTACCGTTTATTGCTGTATTGAATGTTGCTGTGATAATGACTGTTTGATGTGCCTACACATTTGCGTAACCATTTTGTCACTGTGGCGTCCACAATAAATAATGAAGAAAAACGTCAACGGCTGTTCAAGACTCATTGACTTTATACGTCGTGAGTTTACTGACGTCCTATGTGGATTGCCCTGTTATTGTTGCATGAACATTGTTTTGACTGAACACATCTACACACTACACAAAACCAGACATGCGGATGCCATCCATCATCATATGGCATCACGCATCATTTGGTGGCCATAAGCTGGTTTGATTCTGGTACTAGCAAACACGGGGTCCCTTACCCACTTCATTTTCAACAAGAATTCATCAGCATCCTTCAAGAAATTAACATTCTTCAATACAGTCAACATCTTCAAAATTTTCAAAGTACTCGGCGTTGCCCGGTAAAAGTCAAAATTTCAATCTTTTGACGGAAACAAGAATTTGACAGTACCCGGCGTTGTTACATGTTGCCGGATAACTCGGACTGCTGTTATCTTTTACGCAAGTCAAGCAAGTTGCTGCTGTCAAGGTTCCAGTGCTGTCGTTTTTTGAGAAGGTCAAGTGCCGGTTGAAACGGGTTGTTTTCTGAAGAAGGCCAAGTACCGATTTCCATCAACTTACTTTTGGATTAGAAGGTCAAGTGCCGAAACAACTCAACACACAGTATTTCAGAAGCTCTTGTACCATCGTGTTAGCAGTGGAAGCAGTTCAGATGTGCCATCATCGTTGGAGCTTCGCTCTTTAGGACGTTGATTGACATCCGTTTTTCTGCAGTTCTACGATTGGAAGCCTATAAGTTAAGTGGCCTGTTTGTATGTAAACTGTGCCCTTATACTTCTGCTGAGTCTTCTGTGTATCATCTCATTCTATATGTTATACGTCTATATGTTATTTGTATATTTATATGTTTATATTTCAGCGGGTTCTCGGTTGGGTGGTGTCTCCGTTAGATTATGCCACGTCATAGAGGTCGTCTATTGTGAGCGTTTTCTGTAAGGTTTGCAAATTTCCGATACTGGAATTTGCTAAGCGACTTCTGTTGCTATTTATGTTAGCTGTGATGACATGTTTTAATATTGTTTTCGTTATTATTTCGCATTCTTTAGTTTTGTTTTGATTTGTTTGTATTTGTTAGCCTACTCTTGTCTATAATTTATTTTTCATACAACATTTTTGTTTATACACTGTGGTGTCATGTATTTTGTTTAATTCTATCGCAGATATCGTCACATTTTTTGTGATATTTCATTAATTTCTGCTTTATTTTTAGTTGATTTCTGCGAAAGTTTTTGTATTGTTGCTGATCTTTGTTATTGTTTACAATGTTATTGTTTACATTGTTTGTATTGTTTACATTTTCAATGTTTACATTCTGCATGTGTTTACATAGTCATTGTTTACAGTTATAGTAATTAGTTAATGGGCTATGCTAATGCACTGTTACAACTATACTGATGATAAATGAATGATGAATAGTGTCGTGCACTATTGAATGAGAAGTGCACTTATGATCAAGATTTGAGTGCTGATATTTCATATACAAGTTCTTTGATTGGAGACTTGTTTCCCACAGAGACTGGGATAATATAATGTGATGTGAATATACAAGTGCTTAATTAAGACTTGTTACACTTAGGTTTGAAATAAATTAGTTAATTATTTCAGGTTTTGGACTCATATGTTAGACAACATGTCTACATTTGAGCACTTTATTGAGCAGGGTAAATTGCTTGGGAAGACTGGTGATAAGTTAGAAGAATTTGCAACTGCTCGATATGATAAAGCAATGGAAGCTGAACAAAAGAAACCTGCAGATGCAGGTGGATGAAAAGAGATTCCAAATGGAAATGGAAAAACAAAAAAGGGAATCAGAAGCTGAGGAGAGAAAACTCCAGCTACAGCTAGAAGCTGAAAGAATTCAAAAAGACTTGAAAAAGAAGCTGAAAATAAAAGACTTGAAAAAGAGGCTGAAAATAAAAGACTTGAAAAAGAAGCTGAAAATAAAAGACTTGAAAAAGAAGCTGAAAATGAAAGACTTCAAATGCAGGCTCAAGCTGAAGAAAGGAAGTTACAAAGAGAGTCTGATGAGAGGAAAGCAAAAATGGAACATGAAGAAAAACTCTTAGCTTTAGAGTTGGAGAAATTGAAATTGACGAGCATGAGTAATGGTAATGATTCAAACAAGGGTTCATCTTCTGGTAAGGCTAATAATGATACTTTTAAGATTAAGTTACCAACATTTAGTCCTTCCAGTGATGACATAATGTTCTATCTGGACAGATTTGAACAAGCATGTACAGCTCATAACATAGACAAAGCAAAATATGTTTATCAGTTATCAGGGATACGACAGGTAAAGCTCTAAGTATATTAAATATGGTGGATGAACCTGACAAGAACAATTATGAGGTTGTCAGGGCCGCTTTGTTAAAGAAATATCAGCTTAACGAAGACGGCTATCGTCTACAATTTAAAAACATGTTACCTGAAAATGGAGTTGAATTCTCCGAGTTTATTGCAAGAATACGCATTACTTTCTCACGATGGGTTGAACTATCTAAGACGGAAAAAACTTATGAAGGACTTATGGACTTAATACTTAGAGACAAAGTCATGTCGTCTGTCAATGAGTCTTTCCTTGCTTTCCTTCATGAACGTAAACCTAAAACAATAAACGAAATGGAAGATTTCTGTTGCCAATACGTAACTGCGCACCCACACATAACCATGGGTAACTCTAAGGTGAAAGAAGGTTTACCAGTTGCTTCGGCAGCTCCGTATGGTCAAAACTTTGCTCGTAGATCCCAACAAAATTTTGATAGAAAGGGCAGCGGTAATTTCTGTCAAAATCATGGAAACCAATTTCATGGTGATTCTTCTTCGAAGAATTGGAGACAACCTGATAGTGGTCGTTACTATCACCCTAATAATTATAAGCATTTCAAAAGAGGATATGGTAATAGAGGTTATTCCTGCCGAAGACCTCAGAACCAAACAAATAGATGTTCGCATCAATGTGAACATGATAGTAATCGTGGAAACTGGAATTCGAACCAGTATAACAATTACAATAGAGACAATAATAACTGCAGAGATAATAATAACTCTGATAACTTCAGAGGTAATAATAGTCGGGGTAGATCTCAACACAAAAAAAAGAGATATCAGCAGGCTAATGCTGTACAACAGGAAACTGAGGGAGCCTGTAATCATGTTGTTGATAGTAAAAACTTTGACGCTGTCACTAGTTCTGCTTTTGACTTTGAGAGAGCAAACAAATGCCCCCAATGCAGTACTTTATTCGAACCGGGTACCATAACTACTTTGAGTTGTGGTCACCCACTTCCCGCTCTTCCTGCTGCTGTTGCGCATGACGGGAGGGGTTCTTTAATTCTACATAAGGGTCTTGTTAATGATACTCCGGTCTCACTACTTTTCGATTCCGGATGCACCACTATTGGTGTTAGACAATCGCTTGTAGATCCATCTTGTGACACATTTGGCGGCACTCTAGAAAAATATCCTACTGCTGTAATTCGCATTGCCACTCCTTTCTTTACTGGAGATGTGCATGCTTGTCTCTTACCTAATCCTATTGCGGACCTTATTATTGGTCGTATTCACGGAGTTAGGGAGTGTACCCCACAGCAGATTGCTGCGTGGGAAGATAATAACATGCAAGCTACAAATGCAGTAGTTACAAGAGCACAAGCTCTACAAACACCCGAAACTTCACTGAATAGTGATAATGAAGTTGATAGCCAAGATAGTCACTAAGTAATTACTCGTGACTCTTTCATAAAATTGCAAGAAGAAGATCCTTCTTTAAAAAAATTCTTCGTTCTTGCGAAGAAAGGTGATCCGAATCAGGATACAAATAGAAAATCTTGGATTGCAATGAGAAACGGCGTACTTGTACGTATGGTACAAGATTCGACTACGTCGGCACATTCGCAAATTCTTGTTCCCAAGAGCATGAGAGTCCAAATATTACAACATGCTCATGACTCGCAATGTGCTGGACATATGGGTTTTGCCCGTACGAAGTCGAGAGTCCTTGCGGCTTTCTTTTGGCCTTTTGTCAATAAGGACATTCGTATTTACTGCCGATCATGCAAGGTATGTCAGGAGGTCAAATCTAGAGGACCACGACATGCTGCGCCTATCCAGGCTGCTGACATTCCTATTCGGCCGTTTCAGAAAATGGCCATAGATATTATTGGCCCTTTTAAGGTCAAGTCGGCCAGAGGACATCAGTTTATCCTTACATGTGTCGATATGTGCACACGTTGGCCAGAGGCTATTCCTCTTAAGAGCATATCTACTACAGATATCGCAGATGCTCTTTGGTTGATATTTTCTCGCTTGGGGTTCCCCAGAGAAATATTGTCAGACCATGGCACTCAACTCATATCTGACACTATGTCACAGGTAATGTCTACCTTACATATTGAACGATCTCTCAGTAGTATCTACCATCCTATGTCTAATGGGTTAGTTGAGCGTCTGAATAGAACGCTCAAGACTTTGCTTGGTAAGATAACTGAAGATCATCCTCAAGATTGGGACAGGGTTTTACCCGCGGCTCTCTTTGCCTATAGAGAAGTCCCTAATGAACACACAGGATTTTCTCCCTTCGAACTTGTCTTTGGCGCGCGTCCACGCGGCCCTATGTCTTTATTACACGATCTCATCACTGCCGATGATATTAGCGATGAAACTCAATCCTCATATGAGTATGTCATTGCTCTTAGACAAAAGATCATTGAGGCATGTAAGCTAGCAACTGCTTCATCAGAAATTGCTAAAGAGAAGGCAAGGCAGTTTGCTAACAAGAATAGATGTCTACGACAACTTTGTCCAGGTGACAAAGCATTCGTCCTACTCCCCAGTAGGGAAAATAGACTTCTTATTGCATGGAAAGGTCCGTATGCAATAGTCTCTCGGATTTCCGATGTTGACTATGTGGTCGATATTGATGGAAAGCATAAAACTTTCCACATAAACATGCTTTCGGAATTTCACGAACGTCCGGACTATTTGCTGCCTATTTTCCAGGCAACGGATGATGCTCCTGCACCTCACGGTCATTATTCATCCCTGTCTGTCATTCAGGATGAGGAAGCTACCTTCTCTGATGTCAACCTTCCCCTTCCAGTGGTTCCATTACATCCACGGAATCTTGGAAAAACGTTTCTGTTTCTCCTAATCTTTCTGGTGACGAACATCGACAAGACTCGTCGATGTTACAAACATTTCAGGATGTTCTCACTGACATTCCTGGACACACAGATGTCATAGAACATGACATAATTCTTACCGACAATAATCCAATTAGGGTTAGGCCGTATCCTATTCCTATACACTTTCAGTCGCAAGTGGAAAAGGAATTGGATGAAATGATTCAATTAAATATAATTGAACCATCGACTTCACCATATTCTTCTTCCATGGTTATTGTCCGGAAGAAGGATAAGAACATACGAATTTGCGTTGATTATCGCAAATTGAATCAGGTCACAAAGTTCGACGCTGAACCGATGCCTTTGTTAGAAGATCTACTGATTAGACTTTCTAATTCTAGATTCTTCACTAAACTTGACTTGTCTAAAGGTTATTGGCAAGTGCCTTTAGCAGAGCATGCCAAACCTCTTACTGCTTTTTCTACACCTAGGGGTCTATTTCAATGGAATGTTATGCCTTTTGGTCTCATGAACGCCCCTGCCACTTTCGTTCGCATGATGCGTCGAATTCTGTCACATCGTTCGGATGTCATCGCATACTTAGATGACATCTGTCTCTTCAGTGATACCTGGGAAGATCACTATTTAGGGTTATATGACTTACTGTCCACTCTACGTGAGAATAATTTGACAGCAAAACCTTCTAAAGCTTTTGTTGGTTTTGGTGAAATCTCTTTCCTGGGTCATCGTGTTGGTCATGGTCTCTTGAAGACAGAAGACCACAATACTTCCAAAATACTGAACATCTCTGTTCCTAAAACGAAGAAACAAGTTAGGAGTCTCTTAGGTTTAATTCAATTTTATGGGAGATTTATTCCAAATTTATCTTCGATCATGGCACCTCTCTCAACATTGTTGAAGAAAGGTTCGCCTAATCTGGTCCGTTGGTCTGAAGAATGCCAATCTTCACTAGACCAAATCAAGAATATATTTTCTTCTCCTCCCATCTTAAGATTACCTACTCTTGATAGGACTTTTGTTCTTCGGAGTGATGCTTCATCCACTGGGATTGGAGCAGCACTGATGCAAGAATATGCAAATACTCTCATTCTAGAGGCTGATCAGAAAGCTCTTACAGCTATTCAGACTAAGAATTTGAAGAGGTCGAGATCCACTCGATATGCTATAGCTCTTCAACCTTTTCACTTCACGGTACGAGCTATCCGTGGTGCGGATAATGTGATGGCTGACATTTTGTCTAGATGCCCACATGACTCCAACTAATACTTCTGTCCTATATTTCTATATATTACAGAGTCATAACACACCTATATTTCTACAATAGATTAGCACATCTGTACTTACTTTATATGTACACACTAGTCCCTAACTCAGGGGGGAGTGGGAGGGGTGGGGGGTAAAATAAAAAAAACTCAACCACCAACATCTACACCAACACACATCCAACACCCATACCAATACCCTAAAATCAGCAACACCCCATAATACCCAATCTTACTAATACTACAAAACCAACATTATTAAACAATCAAAAGTAAAACATTAAATTTAAACAAACTAATATCACCCCAACTCCAAAAATTATGCAAATTTAATAGGAACTCCCAATCAACCCCATTACTATAACCGCACTAATCCTACAAAACCAAATATAGCTATCCACATAAAACAACATAAACAACCTACTATTCATTTTTAACTATATATCCACCACCCATGCAACATTTAATCTAAACTTTAATTTATTTTTTATTTTATTTGTTTAATAGGTAACTTAACCAAAAAAAAATAAACATTTAAATGGGGCCCACCCCTTATATAAAAAAAAAAAAAATAATTAAATTATAATGGGGGGTGTTAAAATTTACTAAATTTTATAAAAAAAAATTAAAATAACTAAAAAATAAATAAAAATTTATAATTTTTATGAAATATAAAATATATATTATTATATTAACCTAGGAAAACCCCCCTAATAATAAAATAAAATAAATAAAAACCCGGGATCGTAAATATTATTTTATTTAATTCAAAATATATGTAATTAATAATTACAATTTATAAAATATTTAAGAATCACAAATATATAATTAATTAATTAATTGAATAATAAACAAATATAAAAATAATTAAATAATTTAT